>CAJHQQ010003650.1:0-40071 GCA_905132885.1 Moricandia moricandioides
TTTGGAGATTTGGCAGTTTCTTCTTGATTCTAATCAAACCAGAATGAATCAAGATGTAAGAAGCTTTATTTGGACTCAAAAATCAGTGGATAATCATCCTGAAGTTGAATCAATATCAATTGGACTTATGATGAAAGCAAGTTATCCAACTTTTAACCGAAGTGATTCCAGTTTGCCCTATTTTGGAGATTTGGCAATTTCTTCTTGATACTAATAAAACAAGACTGAACCACGATGTAAGAGCTTGATGTGGACTCATAAATCAGTTTATAATCACCTTTGAAGTTGAATCAAGATCATAGGAGTTTATGATGAAGAAGTTATCCCACTTTTAACCGAAGTGACTCCAGTTTACCCTTTTTGGAGATTTGGCAATTTCTTCTTGATTCTAATCAAACCAGAATGAATCAAAATGTCAAGAAGCTTTATTTGGACTCATAAATAAGTGGATAATCATCCTGAAGTTGAATCAATATCATTGGACTTAATGATGAAGAAGTTATCCCACTTTTAACCTAAGTGACCCGCGTTTATCCTTTTTGGAGATTTGGCAATTTATTTCTTGATACTAGAAAACCAGAATGAATGAAGACGTAAGAATCTTGATTTAGACTCGATAAATCAGGTGTAGAATCATCCTGAAGCTGAATCAATATCATTGGACTTATGATGAAGAAGTTATCCCACTTTTAACCTAAGTGACCCGGTTTATCCTGTTTGGAGATTTGGCAATTTATTCTTGATACTAATAAAACCAGAATGAATCACGATGTAGGAAGTGCGATTTGGACTCATTAATCAGGGTAGAATCACCCTGTAGTTGAATCAAGATCATAGGAGTTATGATGAAGAAGTTATCCCACTTTTAACCGAAGTGATTCCAGTTTACCTTGTTTGGAGAATTGACAATTTCTTCTTGATACAAATAAAACAAGAATGAATCACGATGTAAGAAGCTTGATTTGGACTCATAAATCAGTTTAGAATCACCCTGAAGTTGAATCAAAATCGTAGGAGTTATGATGAAGAAGTTAACCCACTTTTATCTGAAGTGACTCCAATTTATCCTGTTTGGAGATTTGGCAGTTTCTTCTTGATTCTAATCAAACCAGAATGAGTCAAGATGTAAGAAGCTTTATTTGGACTCATAAATCAGTGGATACTCATCCTGAAGTTGAATCAATTATCATAGAGTTATGATAAAGATGTTATTCACCTTTTAACCGAAGTGATTCCAGTTTACCTTGTTTGGAGATTTGGCAATTTCTTCTTGATTCTAATCAAACCAGAATAAATCAAGATGTAGGAATCTTGATTTGGACACATAAATCTGTGTAGAATCATCCTGAATTTGAATCAATATCATTGGACTTATGATGAAGAAGTTATCCCACTTTTAACCGAAGTGATTCCAGTTTTCCATGTTTGGAGATTTGCAATTTATTCTTGATACTAATAAAACCAGAATGAACCACGATGTAAGAAGCTTGATTTGGACTCATAAATCAGTTTATAATCACCCTGAAGTTGAATCAACATCATAGGATATATGATGAAGAAGTCATCCCACTTTTAACCGAAGTGATTCCAGTTTATCTTGTTTGGAGAATTGGCAATTTCTTCTTGATACAAATAAAACCAGAATGAATCACGACGTAAGAATATTGATTTGGAATCATAAATCAGTTTAGAATCACCCTGAATTTGAATCAAGATCATAGGAGTCATGATGAAGAAGTTAACCCACTTTTATCCAAAATGACTCCAGTTTACCCTGTTTGGAGATTTGACAGTTTCTTCTTGATTCTAATCAAACAAGAATGAATCAAGATGTAAGAAGCTTTATTTGGACTCAAAAATCAGTGGATAATCATCCTGAAGTTGAATCAATATCATTGGACTTCTGATGAAGAAGTTATCCCACTTTTAACCGAAGTGATTCCAGTTTGCCCTATGTGGAGATTTGACAGTTTCTTCTTGATTCTAATCAAACCAGAATAAATCAAGATGTAAGAATCTTGATTTGGACTCATAAATCAGTGTAGAATTATCCTGAAGTTGAATCAATATCATTGGTCTTATGATGAAGAAGTTATCCCACTTTTAACCGAAGTGATTCCAGTTTGCCATGTTTGGAGATTTGGCAATTTATTCTTGCTACTAATAAAAACAAAATGAATCACGATATAAGAAGCTTGATTTGGACTCATAAATCAGTTTATAATCACCCTGAAGTTGAATCAAGATCATAGGAGTTATGATGAAGAAGTTATCCCACTTTTAACCGAAGTGATTCCAGTTTATCCTGTTTGGAGAATTGGCAATTTCTTCTTGATACAAATAAAACCAGAATGAATCACGACCTAAGAATCTTGATTTGGACTCATAAATCAGTTTTGAATCACCCTGAATTTGAATCAAGATCATAGGAGTTATGATGAAGAAGTTAACCCACTTTTATCCGAAATGACTCCAGTTTACCCTGTTTGGAGATTTGGCAGTTTCTTCTTGATTCTAATCAAACCAGAATGAATCAAGATGTAAGAAGCTTTTTTGGACTCAAAAATCAGTGGATAATCATCCTGAAGTTGAATCAATATCATTGGACTTATGATGAAGAAGTTATCCCACTTTTAACCGAAGTGATTCCAGTTTGCCCTATTTGGAGATTTGGCAATTTCTTCTTGATACTAATAAAAAAAGAATGAACCACGATGTAAGAAGCTTGATTTGGACTCATAAATCAGTTTATAATCACCTTGAAGTTGAATCAAGATCATAGGAGTTATGATGAAGAAGTTATCCCACTTTTAACCGAAGTGACTCCAGTTTACACTGTTTGGAGATTTGGTAATTTCTTCTTGATTCTAATCAAACCAGAATGAATCAAAATGTAAGAAGCTTTATTTAGACTCATAAATAAGTGGATAATCATCCTGAAGTTGAATCAATATCATTGGACTTATGATGAAGAAGTTATCCCACTTTTAACCTAAGTGACCCGGTTTATCCTTTTTGTAGATTTGACAATTTATTCTTGATACTAATAAAACAAGAATGAATCAAGATGTAAGAATCTTGATTTAGACTCATAAATCAGTGTAGAATCATCCTGAAATTGAATCAATATCATTGGACTTATGATGAAGAAGTTATCCCACTTTTAACCTAAGTGACCCGGTTTATCGTGTTTGGAGATTTGGAGATTTATTATTGATACTAATAAAACCAGAATGAATCAAGATGTAAGAATCTTGATTTAGACTCATAAATCAGATTAGAATCATCCTGAAGTTGAATCAATATCATTGGACTTATGATGAAGAAGTTATCCCACTTTTAACTTAAGTGACCCGGTTTATCCTGTTTGGAGATTTGGCAATTTATTCTTGATACTAAAAAAACCAGAATGAATCACGATGTAGGAAGTGTGATTTGGACTCATTAATCAGTGTAGAATAACCCTGTAGTTGAATCAAGATCATAGGAGTTATGATGAAGAAGTTATCCCACTTTTAACCAAAGTGATTCCAGTTTACCCTGTTTGGAGATTTGGCAATTTCTTCTTGATTCTAATCAAACCAGAATAAATCAAGATGTAAGAATCTTGATTTGGACTCATCAATAAGTGTAAAATCATCCTGAAGTTGAAACAATATCATTGGACTTATGATGAAGAAGTTATCCCACTTTTAACCCAAGTTATTCCAATTTTCCATGTTTGGAGATTTGGCAATTTATTATCGATACTAATAAAACCAGAATGAACCACGATGTAAGAAGCTTGATTTGGACTCATAAATCAGTTTATAATCACCCTGAAGTTGAATCAATATCATAGGAGTTATGATGAAGAAGTTATCCCACTTTTAACCGAAGTGATTCCAGTTTATCCTGTTTGGAGAATTGGCAATTTCTTATTGATACAAATAAAACCAGAATGAATCACGGCGTAAAAATCTTGATGTGGAATCATAAATCAGTTTAGAATCACCCTGAATTTGAATAAAGATCATAGGAGTTATGATGAAGAAGTTAACCCACTTTTATCCGAAATGACTCAAGTTTACCCAGTTTGGAGATTTGGCAGTTTCTTCTTGATTCTAATCAAACCAGAATGAATCAAGATGTAAGAAGCTTTATTTGGACTCATAAATCAGTGGATAATCATCCTGAAGTTGAATCAATATCATTGGACTTATGATGAAGAAGTTATCCCACTTTTAACCGAAGTGATTCCAGTTTCCCCTATTTGGAGATTTGGCAATTTCTTCTTGATACTAATAAAACAAGAATGAACCACGATGTAAGAAGCTTGATTTGGACTCATAAATCAATTTATAATCACCTTGAAGTTGAATCAAGATCATAGGAGTTATGTTGAAGAAGTTATCCCACTTTTAACCGAAGTGACTCCAGTTTACCCTGTTTGGAGATTTGGCAATTTCTTCTTGATTCTAATCAAACCAGAATGAATCAAAATGTAAGAAGCTTTATTTGGACTCATAAATAAGTGGATAATCATCCTGAAGTTGAATCAATATCATTGGACTTATGATGAAGAAGTTATCCCACTTTTAACCTAAGTGACCCGGTTTATCCTTTTTGGAGATTTGGCAATTTATTCTTGATACTAATAAAACCAGAATGAATCAAGATGTAAGAATCTTGGTTTAGACTCATAAATCAGTGTAGAATCATCCTGAAGTTGAATCAATATCATTGGACTTATGATGAAGAAGTTATCCCACTTTTAACCTAAGTGACCCGGTTTATCCTGTTTGGAGATTTGGCAATTTATTCTTAATACTAATTAAACCAGAATGAATCACGATGTAGGAAGTGTGATTTGGACTCATTAATCAGTGTAGAATCACCCTGTAGTTGAATCAAGATCATAGGAGTTATGATGAAGAAGTTATCCCACTTTTAACCGAAGTGATTCCTGTTTACCTTGTTTGGAGAATTGGCAATTTTTCTTGATTCAAAAAAAACCTGAATGAATCACGATGTAAGAAGCTTGATTTGGAATCATAAATAAGTTTAGAATCACCCTGAAGTTGAATCAAGATCATAGGAGTTATGATGAAGAAGTTAACACACTTTTATCCGAAGTGACTCTAGTTTATCCTGTTTGGAAATTTGGCAGTTTCTTCTTGGATCTAATCAAACCAGAATGAATCAAGATGTAAGAAGCTTTATTTGGACTCATAAATCAGTGGATAATCATCCTTAAGTTGAATTAATATCATTGGAGTTATGAAGAAGAAGTTATCCCACTTTTAACCGAAGTGATTCCAGTTTGCCCTATTTGGAGATTTTGCAATTTCATCTTCATACTAATAAAACAAGAATGAACCACGATGTAAGAAGCTTGATTTTGGACTCATAAATCAGTTTATAATCACCTTGAAGTTGAATCAAGATCATAGGAGTTATGTTGAAGAAGTTATCCCACTTTTAACCGAAGTGACTCCAGTTTACCCTGTTTGGAGATTTGGCAATTTCTTCTTGATTCTAATCAAACCAGAATGAATCAAAATGTAAGAAGCTTTATTTGGACTCATAAATAAGTGGATAATCATCCTGAAGTTGAATCAATATCATTGGACTTATGATGAAGAAGTTATCCCACTTTTAACCTAAGTGACCCGGTTTACCCTTTTTGGAGATTTGGCAATTTATTCTTGATACTAATAAAACCAGAATGAATCAAGATGTAAGAATCTTGATTTAGACTCATAAATCAGTGTAGAATCATCCTGAAGTTGAATCAATATCATTGGACTTATGATGAAGAAGTTATCCCACTTTTAACCTAAGTGACCCGGTTTATCCTGTTTGGAGATTTGACAATTTATTCTTAATACTAATAAAACCGGCATGAATCACGATGTAGGAAGTGTGATTTGGACTCAATAATCAGTGTAGAATCATTCTGTAGTTGAATCAAGATCATAGGAGTTATGATGAAGAAGTTATCCCACTTTTAACCGAAGTGATTCCAGTTTATCCTGTTTGGAGAATTGGCAATTTCTTCTTGATACAAATAAAACCAGAATGAATCACGACGTAAGAATCTTGATTTGGACTCATAAATCAGTTTAGAATCACCCTGAATTTGAATCAAGATCATAGGAGTTATGATGAAGAAGTTAACCCACTTTTATCCGAAATGACTCTAGTTTACCCTGTTTGGAGATTTGGCAGTTTCTTCTTTATTCTAATCAAACCAGAATGAATCAAGATGTAAGAAGCTTTATTTAGACTCAAAATTCAGTGGATAATCATCCTGAAGTTGAATCAATATCATTGGACTTATGATGAAGAAGTTATCCCACTTTTAACCGAAGTGATTCCAGTTTGTCCTATTTGTAGATTTGGCAATTTCTTCTTGATACTAATAAAACAAGAATGAACCATGATGTAAGAAGCTTGATTTGGACTCATAAATCAGTTTCTAATCACCTTGAAGTTGAATCAAGATCATAGGTGTTATGATGAAGAAGTTATCCCACTTTTAACCGAAGTGACTCCAGTTTACCCTGTTTGGAGATTTGGCAATTTTTTCTTGATTCTAATCAAACCAGAATGAATCAAAATGTAAGAAGCTTTATTTGGACTCATAAATAAGTGGATAATCATCCTGAAGTTGAATCAATATCATTGGACTTATGATGTAGAAATTATCCCACTTTTAACATAAGTGACCCGGTTTATCCTTTTTGGAGATTTGGCAATTTATTCTTGATACTAATAAAACAAGAATGAATCAAGATGTAAGAATCTTGATTTAGACTCATAAATCAGTGTAGAATCATCCTGAAGTTAAATCAATATCATTGGACGTATGATGAAGAAGTTATCCCACTTTTAACCTAAGTGACCCGGTTTATCCTGTTTGGAGATTTGGCAATTTATTCTTGATACTAATAAAACCAGAATGAATCACGATGTAGGAAGTGTTATTGGACTCATTAATCAGTGTAGAATCACCCTGTAGTTGAATCAAGATCATAGGAGTTATGATGAAGAAGTTATCCCACTTTTAACCGAAGTGATTCCTTTTTACCCTGTTTGGAGAATTGGCAATTTCTTCTTGATACAAATAAAACAAAGAATTAATCACTATGTAAGAAGCTTGATTTGGACTCATAAATCAGTTTAGAATCACCCTGAAATTGAATCAAGATCATAGGAGTTATGATGAAGAAGTTAACCCACTTTTATCAGAAGTGACTCCAGTTTATCCTGTTTGGAGATTTGGCAGTTTCTTCTTGATTCTAATCAAATCAGAATGAATCAAGATGTAAGAAGCTTTATTTGGACTCATAAATCAGTGGATAATCATCCTGAAGTAGAATCAATATCATTGGACATATGATGAAGAAGTTATCCCACTTTTAACCGAAGTGATTCCAGTTTGCCCTATTTGGAGATTTGGCAATTTCTTCTTGATTCTAATCAAACCAGAATAAATAAAGATGTAAGAATCTTGATTTGGACTCATAAATCAGTGTAGAATCATCCTGAAGTTGAATCAATATCATTGGACATATGATGAAAAAGTTATCCCACTTTTAACCGAAGTGATTCCAGTTTGCCATGTTTGGAGATTTGGCAATTTATTCTTGCTACTAATAAAACCAGAATGAATCACGATGTAAGAAGCTTTATTTGGATTCATAAATAAGTGGATAATCATCCTGAAGTTGAATCAATATCATTTGACTTATTATGAAGAAGTTATCCCACTTTTAACCTTAGTGACCCAGTTTATCCTTTTTGGAGATTTGACATTTTATTCTTGATACTAATAAAACCAGAATGAATCAAGATGTAAGAATCTTGATTTAGACTCATAAATCAGTGTAGAATCATCCTGAAGTTGAATCAATATCATTGGACTTATGATGAAGAAGTTATCCCACGTTTAACCTAAGTGACCCGGTTTATCGTGTTTGGAGATTTGGCAATTTATTTTTGATACTAATAAAGCCAGAATGAATCACGATGTAGGAAGTGTGATTTGGACTCATTAATCAGTGTAGAATCACCCTGTAGTTGAATCAAGATCATAGGAGTTATGATGAAGAAGTTATCCCACTTTTAACCGAAGTGATTCCAGTTTACCATGTTTCGAGAATTGGCAATTTCTTCTTGATACAAATAAAACCAGAATGAATCACGATGTAAGAAGCTTGATTTGGACTCATAAATCAGTTTAGAATCACCCTGAAGTTTAATCAAGATCATAGGAGTTATGATGAAGAAGATAACCCACTTTTATCCGAAGTGACTCCAGTTTATCTTGTTTGGAGATTTGGCAGTTTCTTCTTGATTCTAATCAAACCAGAATGAATCAAGATGTAACAAGCTTTAGTTGGACTCATAAATCAGTGGATAATCATCCTGAAGTTGAATCAATATCATAGGAGTTATGATAAAGATGTTATTCACCTTTTAACCGAAGTGATTCCAGTTTACCTTGTTTGGAGATTTGGCAACTTCTTGATTCTAATCAAACCAGAATAAATCAAGATGTAAGAATCTTGATTTGGACTCATAAATCAGTGTAGAATCATCCTGAAGTTGAATCAATATCATTGGACTTATGATGAGGAAGTTATCCCACTTTTAATCGAAGTGATTCCAGTTTTCCATGTTTGGAGATTTGGCAATTTATTCATGATACTAATAAAACCAGAATGAACCACGATGTAAGAAGATTGATTTGGACTCATAAATCAGTTTATAATCACCCTGAAGTTGAATCAAGATCATAAGAGTTATGATGAAGAAGTTATTCCACTTTTAACCGAAGTGATTCCAGTTTATCCTGTTTGGAGAATTGACAATTTCTTCTTGATACAAATAAAACCAGAATGAATCACGACGTAAGAATCTTGATTTGGACTCATAAATCAGTTTAGAATCACCCTGAATTTGAATCAAGATCATAAGAGTTATGATGAAGAAGTTAACCCACTTTTATCCGAAATGACTCCAGTTTACCCTGTTTGGAGATTTGGCAGTTTCTTCTTTATTCTAATCAACCCAGAATGAATCAAGATGTAAGAAGCTTTATTTAGACTCAAAAATCATTGGATAATCATCCTGAAGTTGAATCAATATCATTGGACTTATGATGAAGAAGTTATCCCACTTTTAACCGAAGTGATTCCAGTTTGTCCTATTTGGAGATTTGGTAATTTCTTCTTGATACTAATAAAACAAGAATGAACCATGATGTAAGAAGCTTGATTTGGACACATAAATCAGTTTATAATCACCTTGAAGTTGAATCAAGATCATAGGAGTTATGATGAAGAAGTTATGCCACTTTTAACCGAAGTGACTCCAGTTTATCCTGTTTGGAGATTTGGCAATTTCTTCTTGATTCTAATCAAACCAGAATGAATCAAAATGTAAGAAAATTTATTTGGACTCATAAATAAGTGGATAATCATCCTGAAGTTGAATCAATATCATTGGACTTATGATGTAGAAATTATCCCACTTTTAACATAAGTGACCCGGTTTATCCTTTTTGGAGATTTGGCAATTTATTCTTGATACTAATAAAACCAGAATGAATCAAGATGTAAGAATCTTGATTTAGACTCATAAATCAGTGTAGAATCATCCTGAAGTTGAATCAATATCATTGGACGTATGATGAAGAAGTTATCCCACTTTTAACCTAAGTGACCCGGTTTATCCTGTTTGGAGATTTGGCAATTTATTCTTGATACTAATAAAACCAGAATGAATCACAATGTAGGAAGTGTGATTGGACTCATTAATCAGTGTAGAATCACCCTGTAGTTGAATCAAGATCATAGGAGTTATGATGAAGAAGTTATCGTACTTTTAACCGAAGTGATTCCAGTTTACCCTGTTTGGAGAATTGGCAATTTCTTCTTGATACAAATAAAACCAGAATGAATCAGGATGTAAAAAGCTTGATTTGGACTCATAAATCAGTTTAGAATCACCCTGAAGTTGAATCAAGATCATAGGAGTTATGATGAAGAAGTTAACCCACTTTTATCCGAAGTGACTCCAGTTTATCCTATTTGGAGATTTGACAGTTTCTTCTTGATTCTAATCAAACCATAATGAATCAAGATGTAAGAAGCTTTATTTGGACTCATAAATCAGTGGATAATAATCCTGAAGTTGAATCAATATCATAGGAGTTATGATAAAGATGTTATTCACCTTTTAACCGAAGTGATTCCAGTTTACCTTGTTTGGAGATTTGGCAATTTCTTCTTGATTCTAATCAAACCAGAATAAATCAAGATGTAAGAATCTTGATTTGGACTCATAAATCAGTGTAGAATCATCCTGAAGTTGAATCAATATCATTGGACTTATGATGAAGAAGTTATCCCACTTTTAACCGAAGTGATTCCAGTTTGTCATGTTTGGAGATTTGACAATTTATTCTTGCTACTAATAAAACCAGAATGAATCACGATCTAAGAAGCTTGATTTGGAATCATAAATCAGATTAGAATCACCCTGAAATTGAATCAAGATCATAGGAGTTATGATGAAGAAGTTATCCTACTTTTAACCGAAGTGATTCCAGTTTATCTTGTTTGGAGAATTGGCAATTTCTTCTTGATACAAATAAAACAAGAATGAATCACGACGTAAGAATCTTGATTTGGACTCATAAATCAGTTTAGAATCACCCTGAATTTGAATCAAGATCATAGGAGTTATGATGAAGAAGTTAACCAACTTTTATCTGAAATGACTCCAGTTTACCCTGTTTGGAGATTTGGCAGTTTCTTCTTGATTCTAATCACACCAGAATGAATCACGTTGTAAGAAGCTTTATTTGGACTCAAATATCAGTGGATAATCATCCTTAAGTTGAATCAATATCATTGGACTTATAATGAAGAAGTTATCACACTTTTAACCGAAGTGATTCCAGTTTGTCCTATTTGGAGATTTGGCAATTTCTTCTTGATTCTAATCAAACCAGAATAAATTAAGATGTAAGAATCTTGATTTGGACTCATAAATCAGTGTAGAATCATCCTGAAATTGAATCAATATCATTGGACTTATGATGAAGAAGTTATCCCACTTTTAACCGAAGTGATTCCAATTTGCCATGTTTGGAGATTTGGCAATTTATTCTTGCTACTAATAAAATCAGAATGAATCACGATGTAAGACGCTTGATTTAGACTCATAAATCAGATTAGAATCACCCTAAAGTTGAATCAAGATCATAGGAGTTATGATGAAGAAGTTATCCTACTTTTGACCGAAGTGATTCCAGTTTATCTTGTTTGAAGATTTAGCAATTTCTTCTTGGTTCTAATTAAACCAGAATGAATCAAGATGTAAGAAGCTCTATTTGGAGTCATAACTCAGTGGAGAATGATACTGAAGTTGAATCAATATCATTGGAGTTATGATGAAGAAGTTATCCCACTTTTAACCGAAGTGATTCCAGTTTGCCCTATTTGGAGATTTGGCAATTTCTTCTTGATACTGATAAAACAAGAATGAAACACGATGTAAGAAGCTTGATTAGAATCACCCTGAAGTTGAATCAAGATCATAGGAGTTATGATGAAGATGTTATCCCACTTTTAACCGAAGTGATTCCATTTTGCCCTATAGGGAGATTTGGCAATTTCTTTTTGATTCTAATCAAACCAGAATGAATCAAGATGTAAGAAGCTTTATTTGGAATCATAAATCAGTGTATATTCATCCTGAAGTTGAATCAATATCATAGGAGTTATGATGAAGACGTTATTCCACTTCTAAAGTGATTCCAGTTTACCCTATTTGGAGATCAATTTCTTCTTGATTCTAATCAAACCAGAATGACTCAAGATGTAAGAATCTTGATTAGGATTCATAAATCAGTGTAGAATAATCCTGAAGTTGAATCAATATCGTTGGACTTATGATGAAGAAGTTATCCCACTTTTAACCGAAGTGATTCCAGTTTGCCATGTTTGGAGATTTGGCAATTTATTCTTGATACTAATAAAACCAGAATGAATCACGATGTAAGAATCTTAATTTTCACTCATTAATCAGTGTAGAATCACCCTGAAGTTAAATCAAGATCCTAGGAGTTATGATGAAGGAGTTATGATGAAGAAGTTATCCCACTTTTAACCGAAGTGATTCCAGTATACATGTTTGGAGATTTGGCAATTTCTTCTTGATTCTAATCAAACCAAAATGAATAAGACGTAAGAAGCTTGATTTGGACTCATAAATCAGTGTATAATCATCCTGAAGTTGAATCAATATCATTGGAGTTATGATGAAGAAGTTATCCCACTTTTAACCGAAGTGATTCCAGTTTGCCCTGTTTGGAGAGTTGGCAATTTCTTCTTGATACTAATAAAACCAGACTGAATCACAATTTAAGAAGTTTTATTTGGACTCATAAATCAGTGTAGAATCACCCTGAAGTTTAATCAAGATCATAGGAGTTATGATGAAGAAGTTATCCCACTTTTAACCGAAGTGACTCCAGTTTACCCTGTTTGGAGATTTAGCAATTTCTTCTTGATTCTAATCAAACAAGAATGAATCAAGATGAAAGAAGCTTTATTTGGACTCATAAATCAGTTGATAATCACCCTGAAGTTGAATAAATATCATAGAAGTTATGATGAAGATGTTATTCCACTTTTAACAGAAGTGATTCCAGTTTACCCTGTTTGGAGATTTGTCAATTTCTTCTTGATTCTAATCAATACAGAAATAATCAAGATGTAAAAATCTTCATTTGGACTCAAAACTAAGCTTAGAATCATCCTGAAGTTGAATCAATATCATTGGACTTATGATGAAGAAGTTATCCCACTTTTAACCGAAGTGATTCCAGTTTGCCCTATTTAAAGATTTGGCAATTTCTTCTTGATACTAATAAAACAAGAATAAACCACGATCTAAGAATCTTGATTTGGACTCATAAATCAGTTTATAATCACCCTGAAGTTGAATCAAGATCATAGGAGTTATGATGAAGAAGTTATCCCACTTTTAACCGAAGTGATCCCAGTTTACCCTGTTTGGAGATTTGCCAATTTATTCTTGATACTAATAAAACCATAATGAATCACGATGTAAGAAGCTTGATTTGGAATCATTAATCAGTGTAGAATCACCCTGGATTTTAATCAAGATCATAGGAGTTATGATGAAGAAGTTAACCCACTTTTATCCGAAGTGACTCCAGTTTACCCTGTTTGGAGATTTGGCAGTTTCTTCTTGATTCTAATCAAACCAGAATGAATCAAGATGTAAGAAGCTTTATTTGGACTCATAAATCAGTGGATAATCATCCTGAAGTTGAATCAATATCATAGGAGTTATGATGAAGATGTTATTCCACTTTTAACCGAAGTGATTCCAATTTACCATGTTTGGAGATTTGGCAATTTGTTCTTGATACAAATAAAACCAGAATGAATCAAGATGTAAGAAGCTTTATTTGGACTCAAAAATAAGTGGATAATCACCCAAAAGTTGAATCAATATCATAGGAGTTATGATGAAGATGTTATTCCACTTTTAACAGAAGTGATTCCAGTTTACCCTCTTTGGAGATTTGTCAATTTCTTCTTGATTCTAATCAAAACAGAAATAATCAAGATTTAAGAATCTTCATTTGGACTCATAAATAAGTTTAGAATTATCCTGAAGTTGAATCAATATCATTGGACTTATGATGAAGAAGTTATCCCACTTTTAACCGAAGTGATTCCAGTTTACCCTGTTTGGAGATTTGGCAATTTCTTCTTGGTTCTAATCAACCCAGAATGAATCAATATGTAAGAAGCACTATTTGGAGTCATAAATCAGTTGAGAATCATCCTGAAGTTGAATCAATATCATTGGAGTTATGATGAAGAAGTTATCCCACTTTTAACCGAAGTGATTTCAATTTGCTCTATTTGGAGATTTGGCAATTTCTTCTTGTTACTAATAAAACAAGAATGAACCACGATGTAAGAAGCTTGATTTTGACTCATAAATCAGTTTATAATCACCCTGAAGTTGAATCAAGATCATAGGAGTTATGATGAAGAAGTTATCCCACTTTAAACGAAGTGATTCCAGTATACATGTTTGGAGATTTGGCAATTTCTTCTTGATTCTAATCAAACCAGAATGAATAAGACTTAAGAAACTTGATTTGGACTCATAAATCAGTGTAGAATCATCTTGAAGTTGAATCAATATCATTGGAGTTATGATGAAGAAGTTATCCCACTTTTAACCGAAGTGATTCCAGTTTGTCCTGTCTGGAGAGTTGGCAATTTCTTCTTGATACTAATAAAACCAGACTGAATCACAATTTAAGAAGCTTTATTTGGACTCATAAATCAGTGTAGAATCACCCTGTAGTTTAATCAAGATCATAGGAGTTATGATGAAGAAGTTATCCCACTTTTAACCGAAGTGACTCCAGTGTACCCTGTTTGGAGATTTAGCAATTTCTTCTTGATTCTAATCAAACAAGAATGAATCAAGATGAAAGAAGCTTTATTTGGACTCATAAATCAGTGGATAATCACCCTGAAGTTGAATCAATATTATAGGAGTTATGATGAAGATGTTATTCCACTTTTAACCAAAGTGATTCCAATTTACCATGTTTGAAGATTTGGCAATTTGTTCTTGATACAAATAAAACCAGAATGAATCAAGATGTAAGAATCTTTATTTGGACTCAAAAATAAGTGGATAATCACCCAAAAGTTGAATCAATATCATAGGAGTTATGATGAAGATGTTATTCCACTTTTAACAGAAGTGATTCCAGTTTACCCTCTTTGGAGATTTGTCAATTTCTTCTTGATTCTAATCAAAACAGAAATAATCAAGATTTAAGAATATTCATTTGGACTCATTAATAAGTTTAGAATTATCCTGAAGCTGAATCAATATCATTGGAGTTATGATGAAGAAGTTATCCCACTTTTAACCGAAGTGATTCCAGTTTGCCCTGTTTGGAGATTTGGCAATTTCTTCTTGATACAAATAAAACCAGATTGAATCACGATGTAAGAATCTTGATTTGGACTAATAAATCAGTTTAGAATCACTCTGAAGTTGAATCAAGATCATAAGAGTTATGATGAAGAAGTTATCCTAGTTTTAACCAAAGTGATTCCAGTTTACCCTGTTTGGAGATTTGGCAATTTCTTCTTGGTTCTAATCAAACCAGAATGAATCAATATGTAAGAAGCACTATTTGGAGTCATAAATCAGTGGAGAATCATCCTGAAGTTGAATCAATATCATTGGAGTTATGATGAAGAAGTTATCCCACTTTTAACCGAAGTGATTCCAATTTGCCCTATTTGGAGATTTGACAATTTCTTCTTGATACTAATAAAACAAGAATGAACCACGGTGTAAGAAGCTTGATTTGGACTCATAAATCAGTTTATAATCACCCTGAAGTTGAATCAAGATCATAGGTGATGTGATCATGGAAAGCACCAAGGAATGGATGCATGAACCTGAACCTGAAGAGCTTGTAGCTGAGGATGCAACAATGAAGAATGCATTGAAACAAGAAGAATACATTGGTCTTGGTCGAAACTTGATCATCCAAGACACCTTAACCATCATTCAATCCATTCCACCTTCAAGCTGATCATCATCTAGGCAAGTAGGATTGTGTGTACTCTTTTCCTCACTTTGGTTTTGTCCCAATGGCTTTTACGGAGGGAGGTTTTTAACGAGGCCACAAAAATACTTCTCATATCTCCTAGATGATGCATCCCGGACCAACCACATACCTACCTTATATTATGTTTTATCCTATGTTTTTCATTTAGTCTCTATGTATTTTTGAGAGGAGCCTCTTGGCCTTCTTTTCTTATGTTTTCGAGATGCTGTGCATGTACAGCCTTCTCCCTTTATATGCTGGACGAAATTGAGTAATAAACCATAAAATATTTCAGTCAAAAACTTGTTTTTTCTTCCTTAGTTCTCTGTCGAGATTGCTTAAGGTTTCTGGTGTGTAATATCCAGAGTTAAGGGCTTCTTATTTGGTGTGTCATATCCAGATCAGTCGCCTAGGAGTATCAAGAGATCATCCATCCCTCTTGTGTCACCATTCGATCCACATGCCTTGAGAAACTTGAGTCTTTTGATTCGTTTCTGCAAGGATTATCCCATCTGTTCTAGAGAGCATCCTAGGATCTTATCAAGTGGTATCAGAGCAACTCTGGAAGGGAGGTATTCGATTTCTCACTGATTTTCGTTTTGGTCTTTTCATATTCTGCTGAAATTGATTGATCTGTGTTCTATTTCGATTTGAAAATTGATCTGTTCATCTTCCTTATCAGTTTGTGTCGATCTGCTTGTTTGTTGTTTAAAACTGATAAATCTGTGTGTTGTTGTCCTAAATCGTTTTGATCTGCTTTTAATCTCTTCAAGTATTGCTCAATATTTGTTTGATTTGTTGAAATCTGATAGATTGAGGCTGTTGATCACGTTTTATGTTTTAAGATTTTTCAGATTCTTGTTGCAGAAGTTATCGAAATTGCTTAAACTGAATCTGTTTAGGGTTTTTCGAAATCAATCTGTGCTTGCTACTTTGTATCTGTTCTTGTTTGTCGAAAATCTATTTTCCATGTAATCATCAATCTCTGTTCCGTTTAGATCCATATTGTTTGGGTTGTTTGATCTATTTCTCGAGCTTATTGGGTTTCTTTGTTGTTTAAGATTCAAACTTTGTTTCTCTTGTGATCATATCTGTTGAGAACTACTTACTGGCTGAGTTTTTTTCTCTTGTTTCAGGTACCATGGCAGGAGATCAAAAAGGAGAACTCGGCAAGGAAGAGAAATTGATCCTTGAATCATTCAAGGCCAGTATGGGTCGAGTTATCAAAGATCAGATAAGAAAATTAAAAGTGGACCAGAGACAGGAAATCCAACTAGCTACTAGTCACAGTCATGAGTCTAGAAGCAGTGAGAGGAGACAAAGACGTGAGCATGAAAGCAGAGGCAATAACAGAGACAAACTTGCTGATCAAAAGATGAAAATCCCTCCTTTCTATGGTGATGCTAATCTTGTTGCATATGTGGAGTGGGAAGAGAAGATGGAATTGATTTTCAGTTGTCAGCACAATACTGAAAAAAAGAAGGTTCAAATGGCTACTGCTGAGTTTTGTGGTTATGCTTTAAGCTGGTAGAATCAATTGGTAAAGTCTAGAAGTCTTGATGGAAAAGAACCAGTGCAAACATGGCCTAAGCTGAGGGCTATGATGCGTAAAGAGTTTGTTCCAAGACAATACCACAACGAAGTACTTTGAAAGCAGTCTGAGACCAAGCTATGCTCTTCAAACTCAGTCAACAGACAACAAGACAGCATGACATCACGTCCATCCAGTGATATTGGCTCATCTAGCAAGGAACCAATCTGTTACAGCAAGGAGAAGACAGTCTCTAAGCCATTTAAAGAAGATAAACAATTCTGTTTATGCAGTGAAAAGGATAAGGAGGCATTGTTACAAGTAATGATGGATGTGGAGAAGCAAATCAAAAGGACCAACACAGCACGTCCATCCATTGAAACACAGCATCAAGAACCAGTAACTACTGTTTCAAAACTCAAAGTGGCAGAACCAGAACCAGTTGCGCCTATCCAAGAAGATCAAGCCAAAGTAACCTCACCTATCTTTCATAAAGAAGAGCAGCCTGTTCAGAACGTCATGGTCCCTTTCAAACAACACATGGTAGCAGAGAAGACACCCAGGGAACCTCAGAGAGCTCGTAGAATGAATCAACTAATTGTCTTTGATTCATGTTATTTCCAAAAGACCTTCTTAGGTACTTTTCTGTTCACTCCTTTTGTTTGGTACAATAACAGAGCAGTGGAGGTATCAAGACACGACTTGGGTATGAAAAATGTTGTATTTGAACCTGGAGTAGAGTTGTGGAATCACAGGAATAAGCTCATATTGATTGAGAAGAAATCAGCAGCAGAAACAATTGATTTTGGAAATCTTTCATTCTCTGGAGGAAAGGTGTTGCACGTCTCAGCTCCTAAAGAGTTTCACTATGAAACCAAATGGATAATGAAGCCAAGTCATTCACGGATCCAACAAACCAGACCACACAGCAAATGGCCAGCTGATCATCAAGATATTGCTAGTTTTGCAAAACATGTCGGTTTGGATCTTTCCCAAGAGAAACTTATATCTGATTGTGCTGGAAGGTTACAGACCTACTCGTGGAGACCTGGAGAATATGTACACAAGATTATAATCCTTGTACAGTGCTCTGTTCGTGCTAGAACAAGCTGGGGTCATAAGGAGTTTGAAGTTGATCAAAGACTTGGATCTTGACCATATCAAGATATGGAAGCCACCAGATATGCAGCAACTTCAGTACCATTGCAAAGACTATCAAAATGTAATTGGAGATGAAGAATTCACTATAGTCAATGGTGAAGTGATTACTGGAGGAGGAGAAGAACTCATGTTTTCTTCTCAAATCAAAGAGAAACCACCAGATAAACTTAGTCTACAGCAATCTCCAAAGAAACCAACCCGAGGTAACTATCTAAACTCAAAGAAAAACATGAAACATGATTTACTTGTTATTGGTACAGGTCAAACTGTTTTGAGGTCAAGATGTAAGAAGCTTTATTTGGACTCATAAATCAGTGGATAATCACCCTGAAGTTGAATCAATATCATAGGAGTTATGATGACGATGTTATTCCACTTTTAAACGAAGTGATTCCAGTTTACCCTGTTTGGAGATTTGGCAATTTCTTCATGATTCTAATCAAACCAGAATGAATCAAGATATAAGAATCTTGATTTAGACTAATAAATCAGTGTAGAATCATCCTGAAGTTGAATCAATATCATTGGACTTATGATGAAGAAGTTATCCCACTTTTAACCGAAGTGATCCGTGTGTACCCTGTTTGGAGATTTGGCAATTTATTCTTGATACTAATAAAACCAGAATGAATCACGATGTAAGAAGCTTGATTTGGACTCATTAATCAGTGTAGAATCACCCTGGAGTTGAATCAAGATCATAGGAGTTATGATGAAGAAGTTATCCCATTTTAAACTGAAGTGATTCCAGTTAACCCTTTTTGGAGAATTGACAATTTCTTCTTGATACAAATAAAACCAGAATGAATCACGATGTAAGAATCTTGATTTGGACTCATAAATCAGTTTAGAATTACCCTGAAGTTGAATCAAGATCATAGTAGTTATGATGAAGAAGTTAACCCACTTTTATCCGAAGTGACTCCAGTTTAACCTGTTTGGAGATTTGGCAGTTTCTTCTTGATTCTAATCAAACCAGAATGAATCAAGATGTAAGAAGATTTATTTGGACTCATAAATCAGTTTTTAATCATCCTGATGTTGAATCAATATCATAGGAGTTATGATGAAGATGTTATTCCACTTTTAACCGAAGTGATTCCAGTTTACCCTGTTTGGAGATTTGGCAATTTCTTCTTGATTCTAATCAAACCAGAATAAATCAAGATGCAAGAATCTTGATTTGGACTCATAAATCAGTTTAGAATCATCCTGAATTTGAATCAATATCATTGGACTTATGATAAAGAAGTTATCCCACTTTTAACCGAAGTGATTCCGGTTTGCCCTGTTTGGAGATTTGACAATTGATTCTTGATACTAATAAAATCAGAATGAATCACGATGTAAGAATCTTGATTTGGACTCATTAATCAGTGTAGAATCACCCTGAAGTTGAATCAAGATCATAGGAGTTATGATGAAGAAGTTATCCCACTTTTAACCGAAGTGATTCCAGTTTACCCTATTTGGAGATTTGGCAATTTCTTCTTCATACAAATAAAATCAAAATGAATCACGATGTAAGAAGCTTGATTTGGACTCATAAATAAGTTTAGAATCACCCTAAATTTGAATCAAAATCATAGGAGTTATGATGAAGAAGTTATCCCACTTATAACCGAAGTGACTCCAGTTTACCCTGTTTGGAGATTTGGCAATTACTTCTTGATTTTAATCAAAACAGAATGAGTCAAGATGTAAGAAGCTTGATTTGGACTCATAAATCAGTGTAGAATCATCCTGAATTTGAATCAATATCATTGGAGTTACGATGACGAAGTTATCCCACTTTTAACCGAAGTGATTCCAGTTTGACCTATTTGGAGATTTGGAATTTCTTCTTGATTCTAATCAAAACCAGAATGAATCAAGATATAAGAAGCTTGATTTTCACTCATAAATCGGTGTAGAATCATCCTGAATTTTAATCAATATCATTGGAGTTATGATAAAGATCTTATTCCAGTTTTAACCGAAGTGATTCCAGTTTACCGTGTTTGGAGATTTGACAATTTCTTCTTATTTCTAACCAAACCATAATAAATCAAGATGTAAGAATCTTGATTTGGACTCATAAATCAGTGTAGAATCATCCTGAAGTTTAATCAATATCATTGGACTTATGATGAAGAAGTTATCCCACTTTTAACCGAAGTGATTCCAGTTTGTCATGTTTGGATATTTGGCAATTTATTCTTGATACTAATAAAACCAGAATGAATCACGATGTAAGAATCTTGATTTGGACTCATTAATCAGTGTAGAATCACCCTGAATTTGAATCAAGATCATAGGAGTTATGATGAAGAAGTTATCCCACTTTTAACCGAAGTGACTCTAGTTTAGCCTGTTTGGAGATTTGGCAATTTCTTCTTCATTCTAGTCAAACCAGAATTAATCAAGATTTAAGAAGCTTTATTTGGAATCAAAAATCAGTGGATAATCACCCAAAAGTTGAATCAATATCATAGGAGCTATGATGAAGAAGTTATCCCACTTTTAACCGAAGTGATTCCAGTTTTACCCTGTTTGGAGATTTGCCAATTTCTTCTTGATACTAATAAAACCAGAATGAATCACGATGTAAGAAGCTTGATTTGGACTCATAAATCAGTGTAGAATCACCCTGAAGTTGAATCAAGATCATAGGAGTTATGATGAAGAAGTTATCCCACTTTTAACCGAAGTGATTCCAGTTTACCCTGTTTGGAGATTTGGCAATTTCTTCTTGATTCTAATCAAACCAGAATGAATCACGATGTAAGAAGCTTGATTTGGACTCATAAATCAGTGGATAATCACCCTGAAGTTGAATCAATATCATAGGAGTTATGATGAAGAAGTTATCCCACTTTTAACCGAAGTGATTCCAGTTTACCCTGTTTGGAGATTTGCAATTTCTTCTTGATACTAATCAAACCAGAATGAATCAAGATGTAAGAATCTTTATTTGGACTCATATATAAGTGTAGAATCATCCTGAATTTGAATCAATATAATTGGACTTATGATGACGAAGTTATCCCAATTTTAACCGAAGTGATTCAAGTTTGCCCTGTTTTGAGATTTGGCAATTTATTCTTGATACTAATAAAACCAGAAGGAATCCCGATGTAAGAAGCTTGATTTGGACTCATTAATCAGTGTAGAATCACCCTGGAGTTGAATCAAGATCATAGGAGTTATGATGAAGAAGTTATCCCACTTTTAACCGAAGTGATTCCAGTTAACCCTTTTTGGAGAATTGGCAATTTCTTCATGATACAAATAAAACCAGAATGAATCACGATGTAAGAATCTTGATTTGGACTCATTAATCAGTTTAGAATCACCCTGAAGTTGAATCAAGATCATAGGAGTTATGATGAAGAAGTTAACCCACTTTTATCCGAAGTGACTCCAGTTTAACCTGTTTGGAGATTTTGGCAGTTTCTTCTTGATTCTAATCAAACCAGAATGAATCAAGATGTAAAAAGCTTTATTTGGACTCATAAATCAGTTGATAATCATCCTGAAGTTGAATCAATATCATAGGAGTTATGATGAAGATGTTATTCCACTTTTAACCGAAGTGATTCCAGTTTACCCTGTTTGGAGATTTGGCAATTTCTTCTTGATTCTAATCAAACCAGAATAAATCAAGATGCAAGAATCTTGATTTGGACTCATAAATCAGTGTAGAATCATCCTGAAGTTGAATCAATATCATTGGACTTATGATAAAGAAGTTATCCCACTTTTAACCGAAGTGATTCCAATTTGCCCTGTTTTGAGATTTGGCAATTGATTCTTGATACTGATAAAACCAGAATGAATCACGATGTAAGAATCTTGATTTGGACTCATTAATAAGTGTAGAATCACCCTGAAGTTGAATCAAGATCATAGGAGTTATGATGAAGAAGTTATCCCACTTTTAACCGAAGTGATTCCAGTTTACCCTGTTTGGAGATTTGGCCATTTATTCTTGATACAAATAAAACCAGAATGAATCAAGATGTAAGAATCTTGATTTGGACTCATAAATCAGTGTGATGTGATCATGGACCGGATCACTAAGGAAGACAATGGGGAGAGTTTAGATGAGCAACATGAAGCCACAATGCATCAACCATTTGATGAGGATGCTCTAACCATTCATGAAGGTCCCATGACTCGTTCCAGAGTCAAGAAGCTTAAGGAGAATGTTGTTGGATTACTCACTTCACATCCACAACAAGAAGGTCTTGGACAAGGTTTGATCCGAGATGTCTTGATCACCATTCAAGCCATCTCTACACCAAACTGAGGTAGTGTCTAGGCAGACATGGAGTGCGTGCTCTTTTCCTTGCTTTTGGTTTTGTCCCACGAGGTTTTCTAGAAGGAAGGTTTTTAACGAGGCCACAACATGTCTACAAATCACCTAAGTGCTACACTCGGTCCAAGACTAATAGAAGTTACATGTTATTTCATTTTAAACTTTAGACTATAGTTTTATTTCTTTCCTTTTTTGAATCATTGTCGAAACCCTAGAGGCATGTCTCTGGTTTCTTATTTAAAGGGTCCCTTATGCCCTATTGTACTCACGCAACCTTTTTCTATTGAAGTCATTCATCTTTTGCGGCTCTCTCTCTCTCTAAAAGAAGTGTGCCGAGTTCTGGTGTGTCATATCCAGAGTTAAGGGTGCTTAGTTTGGTGTGTAATATCCAAACCATTCATCTAGGAGTATCAAGAGTTCATTCATCCCTCTTGTGTCACCATCCGATCCACACGCCTTGAAGGACTTGAGTCTTTTGATTCGTTCTTGCAAGGATTATCCATTCCCATCAACCAAAGAGCATCCTAGGGACGCATCAAGTGGTATCAGAGCAACTTTGGTTGGGAAGTACTCGTTCTCTCTTTGTTTTTGTTTCTTGTTGATTTCTTGTTTACTTTTGTTAATCGCATCCGTGTAGCATCTTGTGTTTCCCGGTTGTGTTCTTTTGTTATTCAATCCGTGTTCAATCTAAATCAACTTGAATAAGCATTAGAACTCTTTTACCTTAGGGCTGCTCGTGACTGCATGAAAGTTTAGACAAGAATTTTAGACTTTCCTTATTTGACTCATCCGGAAACCCTAGTGAGAGAAAAACCCTAAGCCGCATACCTTTGCTTGTCGATTGTTTTGTGTCTTGCTCTGAGTTGTTTATCCCCTAGAACACGAGTAAGAGAAGCTTATTAGGTTGCTAGGAAAGCTTAGAAGAGTTTAGGAAAAAGATTAGAAGCTATTCCATTTTGCTTGAACCGATTTCCTTTTCTTAGGCGATTTCCATTTCACTTTGTCTTGCATTGTACGATTCTTTGTTTTTCCTTTTTACTTGTTTTTCTTTTCCTTTTTGCTTGTCTTCTTCCCTAGAACTCTTTACTGGTTGTCTTGTTTGTTTATAAGCAGGCACAATGGTGTCCGAGTCTGAGGAAGAGGCCGAACTCGTCAGGAGAAACAAACTCCTCATGGAAGCAATGACCAATCAACTTAACCAAAGTATGGTGGCAACCATGACCGAGATGATGAGGACCAACCTCAATGACATCAGGAGAGAACTGAGAGAAGACATAAGGAGAGCCACTAGTCACTTACCAAACCAAGAGACTAGGAGAGAAGAGAGACCACAAGCGGCACACCAAGCAAATCGCCAAACCACTCGCCAAGAGCATGATGGTTATGAGGAGACTGATGAAGAGTATGATCACCTTAGTTCATCCTCAAGAAGACCTAGGCGTGCCCATGAGAGAAGAGTGAATCAAGGAGATGATCTTGCCGGTTTGAAGATCAAGATACCCCCATTCCATGGCAAGGCTGATCCGGATGCCTATCTTGAGTGGGAGAAGAAGATTGAGCTAGTCTTCCAGTGCAAGCAATACACCAACCACAAGAAGATTCAAATTGCTGCCACTGAATTCTATGACTATGCCTTGAGTTGGTGGGATCAATACCTCACAACTCGTAGAAGGAATGGAGAGGAACCGGTTGAGACTTGGACAGAGATGAAGTCAATCATGCGCAAGAGGTTTGTTCCAAGCCATTACCTTAGAGACTTGCACCACCGGCTGAGGAAGCTTACACAAGGTTCAAGATCAGTGGAGGAGTATTACCAAGAGATGGAGTTGCTTATGTTGAGGGCCAACATATCAGAGGATAGAGAAGCAACCATGTCACGGTTCCTTTGTGGCTTAAACCGAGAGATACAAGACAATGTTGAGATGCAACATTATGTGGAGCTAGAAGAGATGCTACACAAGGCCATTCTTGTTGAGCAACAACTCAAGAGGAGAGGGCACTCACGCAATCAGTATGGCTCCAACCGGTTACACCACAACAAGGAAGAGAAGACACCTTATGCTAAGGAGTCTAAACCATTCCAAAAGGACAACAAGTCCTATCCAAGAGAAGAGGCCAAACCGATCAGTGCTCTTGACAAGGGCAAAGGCAAGGTTGAGGCATCTAGTTCCAGAGCTCGTGATGTCAAGTGCTTCAAGTGCCAAGGAAGAGGACACTATGCCAATGAGTGTACCAACAAGAGAGTCATGTTCTTGCGAGAAGATGGAGAGTACACCTCAGGAGAAGACAACACCGAGTCTGACCAAGAAGAAACTGAAGAAGAGCTTGAAGAAGGACCAGTCCAGGGGAAGCTTTTAGTAGCAAGAAGACTTCTAAGCTTGCAAAACAAGGCTGAGGAGCTAGAGCAACGTGAGAACCTCTTCTACACCCGGTGCTTGGTCCAAGGAAAAGTGTGCAGCCTCATTGTAGATGGAGGAAGTTGTGTGAATGCTGCGAGTGAGACAATGGTCCAGAAGTTGGGTTTGAAGGTTCAAAAGCATCCCAAGCCATACCGGTTGCAATGGCTGAATGAAGAAGGCACCATGAAGGTCTCAAGTCAAGTTCTTATTCCCTTATCCATTGGGAGATATGAAGATGAAGTCTTGTGTGATGTGTTGCCAATGCAAGCTGGTCACATACTCCTTGGAAGGCCATGGCAATCTGATAGGCGTGTGATCCATGATGGCTTCACCAACAAGCATTCCTTTCTGTTCAAGGGCAAGAAGACTACACTGGTTCCCTTGACACCCAAGGAAGTGCAACAAGATCAAGTTCAACTCCAAAAGAAGAAGGAGATTGATCTAAAACCGGCTGGAACTAAGCAGCCAAACTTCTATGCAAACATGGGTGATATCAAAAGAACTCTCAACTCTAAACAATCAGCCATATTACTTGTGTTTAAAGAGACTCTATTGAACTTAACTGATCCTACACCGGTGTATCCGAGTGAAATGGTTTCTCTTTTGCAGGAGTTCCAAGATGTGTTTCCAGAGGACAATCCCATTGGTTTACCACCATTGAGAGGGATTGAGCACCAGATAGACTTTGTGCCAGGATCAACACTTCCAAACCGTCCAGCATATAGAAGCAATCCGGTTGAGACCAAAGAGTTGCAAAGACAAGTGGAAGAACTCATGGAGAAGGGCTATATCCGGGAGAGTTTGAGCCCATGTGCTGTGCCAGTGCTCCTAGTGCCCAAGAAGGATGGTACATGGCGAATGTGTGTTGATTGTAGATCAATCAACAACATCACAGTGAAGTATCGCCACCCTATCCCTAGACTTGATGATATGCTTGATGAATTGCATGGTTCTTGCATCTTTTCTAAGATAGATTTAAAAAGTGGTTATCATCAGATTAGGATGAAAGAAGGAGATGAATGGAAAACTGCATTTAAAACTAAGCATGGATTGTATGAATGGTTAGTTATGCCATTTGGATTAACCAATGCACCTAGTACATTCATGAGGTTAATGAATCATGTGCTTAGATCATTCATAGGCATTTCGGTTGTAGTATACTTTGATGACATCTTAGTGTATAGCAAGAACCTAGAAGAGCATCTAGATCATCTTAAGGCTGTCTTGAGTGTTCTAAGGAATGAGAAGCTTTATGCCAACCTAAAGAAGTGCACCTTTTGCACGGATAACTTGGTTTTCCTAGGCTTTGTTGTGAGTGCAGATGGAGTTAAGGTTGATGAAGAGAAGATCAAGGCAATCAAGGAATGGCCGAGTCCAACCTCAGTAGGAGAAGTGAGGAGCTTCCATGGACTTGCCGGCTTCTATAGGAGATTTGTCAAGGACTTTAGCACCATTGCAGCTCCCTTAACTGAAGTTATCAAGAAGGATGTTGGTTTCAAGTGGGGAGAAGCACAAGAGAAGGCTTTCCAGAGCCTAAAAGAGAAGCTTACTCAATCACCTCTTCTTATGCTTCCTGACTTTTCTAAAACTTTTGAAATAGAATGTGATGCATCAGGAATTGGTATTGGTGCCGTGTTGATGCAGGATAGGAAACCCATTGCATACTTCAGTGAGAAGCTTGGAGGAGCCACACTCAACTATGCAACTTATGACAAAGAGCTCTATGCCTTGGTGAGGGCATTACAAACGTGGCAACATTACTTGTGGCCCAAAGAGTTTGTCATCCACACTGATCATGAGTCCCTCAAGTATCTAAAAGGGCAGAGTAAGCTTAGCAAGAGACACGCAAGGTGGGTTGAATTCATTGAGACCTTCCCATACGTGATCAAGTATAAACAAGGTAAGGAGAATGTAGTTGCTGATGCACTATCTCGGAGGTATGTTCTCTTGACCACTCTAGATGCTAAGATACTTGGATTTGAGCAGATAAAAGACATGTATGATACTGATCATGACTTCAAGGAAGCTTATGCTTCATGTGCTAAGTTTGCCTCAGGGCATTACTTTAGAAAGGATGATTACTTGTTCTATGACAATAGATTGTGTGTGCCTAATTGCTCTTTGAGAGATCTTTTTGTCAGGGAATCCCATGGGGGCAGTCTAATGGGACACTTTGGGATTGCCAAGACCTTAAAAGTTTTACAGGATCACTTCTATTGGCCGCATATGAAGAGAGATGTGGAGAGGATATGTGAAAGGTGTGCTACTTGCAAGCATGCCAAGTCCCAAGTTCAAAACCAGGGTTTGTATACTCCTTTACCTATTCCACACCATCCCTGGAATGACATTTCTATGGATTTCATTGTTGGTTTGCCTAGAACTAGGACTGGAAAGGATTCTATCTTTGTTGTTGTTGATAGGTTCTCTAAGATGGCACATTTCATAGCATGTCATAAGACTGATGATGCATTGCATATAGCTAACTTGTTCTTTAAGGAGGTTGTACGTTTGCATGGCATGCCTAGAACCATAGTTTCTGATAGGGACACTAAGTTTCTTAGTTACTTTTGGAAGACACTTTGGTCTAAGTTAGGCACTAAGCTTTTGTTCTCTACTACATGTCATCCACAAACTGATGGGCAAACTGAGGTAGTTAATAGGACATTAGGAACACTCCTGCGTGCATTCATTAGAAAGAACTTAAGAACATGGGAAGAATACTTACCACATTGTGAATTTGCATACAATCATGCTATGCATTCTGCTTCTAAGTATTCACCATTTGAAATTGTTTATGGGTTCAATCCCACCTCTCCTTTGGATCTAATGCCTTTACCTGAGTGTGAAAGGACAAGTCTAGATGGCAAGAAGAAAGCCGAGTTGGTTCAACAGATTCATGAGAAGGCTAGACTAAACATTGAGCAGAAGACCAAGCTGTATGAGAAGCAAGCAAACAAGGGGAGACGTGTGAGGACCTTTGAAGTTGGTGACCAAGTTTGGTTGCACCTAAGGAAGGATAGGTTCCCCAACGAGAGGAAGTCCAAACTGATGCCAAGGGTTGATGGACCCTTTGAGATCATCCACAAGATCAATGACAATGCCTACAAGCTTGATCTCCAAGGTAAGTACGATGTATCAAATAGCTTCAATGTCACTGACTTGGCTCCTTTTGTTGTAGATGGACCTGATTTGAGGACAAATCCTTTTCAAGAGGGAGGGGATGATGTGATCATGGACCGGATCACTAAGGAAGACAATGGGGAGAGTTTAGATGAGCAACATGAAGCCACAATGCATCAACCATTTGATGAGGATGCTCTAACCATTCATGAAGGTCCCATGACTCGTTCCAGAGTCAAGAAGCTTAAGGAGAATGTTGTTGGATTACTCACTTCACATCCACAACAAGAAGGTCTTGGACAAGGTTTGATCCGAGATGTCTTGATCACCATTCAAGCCATCTCTACACCAAACTGAGGTAGTGTCTAGGCAGACATGGAGTGCGTGCTCTTTTCCTTGCTTTTGGTTTTGTCCCACGAGGTTTTCTAGAAGGAAGGTTTTTAACGAGGCCACAACATGTCTACAAATCACCTAAGTGCTACACTCGGTCCAAGACTAATAGAAGTTACATGTTATTTCATTTTAAACTTTAGACTATAGTTTTTATTTCTTTCCTTTTTTGAATCATTGTCGAAACCCTAGAGGCATGTCTCTGGTTTCTTATTTAAAGGGTCCCTTATGCCCTATTGTACTCACGCAACCTTTTTCTATTGAAGTCATTCATCTTTTGCGGCTCTCTCTCTCTCTAAAAGAAGTGTGCCGAGTTCTGGTGTGTCATATCCAGAGTTAAGGGTGCTTAGTTTGGTGTGTAATATCCAAACCATTCATCTAGGAGTATCAAGAGTTCATTCATCCCTCTTGTGTCACCATCCGATCCACACGCCTTGAAGGACTTGAGTCTTTAGATTCGTTCTTGCAAGGATTATCCATTCCCATCAACCAAAGAGCATCCTAGGGACGCATCACATTCTCTCAAGACAGATGCTACATGCCATAACAGAAAGGGAAACAGATAAAGATATGCACCTTGAGGTGCTGCATGATCAAGCAGGTACCCAAAGACCTGAGAGGTTCAGCTTTTGAAACACAGGGTTTCAACACCATTTGAAGTATTGAACAAGTATAGGCCAACCTTAGATCACCTTCGAGTCTTTGGGTGTCTTTGCTTTGTTCACAAACCAGGAGAACTCATGAACAAGTTGGAAGCAAAGAGTACCAAGGGGATGTTCATTGGCTACTCACCAACTCAGAAGGGATACAAGTGTTATGATCCAGTAACCAGGAGGGTGTTTATATCAAGGGATGTGAAGTTTGTAGAAGAAAGAGGGTTCTATGAAGAAAATAACCAAGCAGAATTAAAGGATTTGACATCAGATAAGGCTGCAAACTTGAGGATTATCTTGGAGAGTCTTGGGATTAACTTATCTCAGGATCACAAGGGTGGAAGTAAACAACAACAAGGTCCACCTACTGTGGATATGGATGGTCAGGAACCCCACCTCGACCATGAGGGGGGAAATGAACCTGATGCTCATGAGCAATATGAGGAAGAATCATCAGGCTCACAACATGATCAAGGTGTGGATCAAGGAAATGAAGATGAGGAAGGTGCAAACCAGGAAGAAGAAGGAGAGATTGAGGAAGAACAACCTGAAGTACCTCAACCTCAACCTTTAAGAAGGAGTACAAGGATAAGAAACCCTCCATCCAACTGGGTGAATACAAGGGTATACTACAATGCACAAGCAGTGGAGCATCCTGTTCAAGCTGCTTGTACACTAGTATATTACCCTGAAGACCATTGTGCTTTCATGACGAGTCTGGATGAGAGTAAGTTACCAAGCTCTTATGAAGAAGCTATGCAAGACAAAGAATGGAGGGAATCAGTTGGTGCTGAAGCAGATGCAATGATCAAGAATGATACTTGGTATGAAAGTGCACTACCAAAAGGGAAGAAGGCTGTTTCTAGCAGATGGATATTCACCATCAAGTATCTTGCAAATGGGAAGATTGATAGGAAGAAGACCAGACTGGTAGCCAGAGGGTTCACTCAAACTTATGGAGAGGACTACATTGACACGTTTGCTCCAGTTGCCAAGCTCCATACAATCAGAATAGTGCTATCTCTTGCTGTGAACTTGGAATGGGGTCTTTGGCAAATGGATGTGAAGAATGCTTTCTTGCAAGGAGAACTTGAAGATGAGGTCTATATGCTTCCCCCTCCTGGTCTTGAGCATTTGGTCAAAGAGGGAAATGTCCTAAGACTGAAGAAAGCCATCTATGGTCTCAAACAATCACCTAGAGCCTGGTACACCAAACTAAGCACAACTCTGAATGGAAGAGGTTTCAAGAGGTCAGAACTCGACCATACTCTCTTCTCCTTATCCACCCCATCAGGTATTGTAGTCCTTCTTGTGTATGTTGATGATATCATCATCACAGGAAGTGACAAGGTTGGAATTCAATCTACTAAGGACTTCTTAAAGTCTGTCTTTGAAATTAAAGACTTGGGAGAAATGAAATACTTCCTTGGAATTGAGATATGTAGGTCCAAGGAAGGATTGTTTCTTTCTCAAAGGAAATATACACTTGATCTTTTGAAAGATGCAGGTAAACTTGGAGGAAAGACAGTGAAGACACCTCTGGAAGATGGGTATAAGGTTCCACGTGAGGGGGAGATTGAAGATAGCCAACCATTTGAAGATGCCAAGCTCTATAGGAAGCTTGTTGGTAAGTTGATCTACTTAACCATTACACGTCCTGACATATGCTTTGCTGTGAATCAGGTGAGCCAACATATGCAAGGACCAAAGGAGCACCATTGGAGCATGGTGAATAGGATCCTGATGTATCTAAATGGTTCACCAGAACAAGGAGTGTGGATGGGTTGTAACAAGAGCACTGAGGTAGTGGGATACTGTGATGCTGATTGGGCTGGAGATAGAGCAGATAGGAAGTCAACCACTGGCTATTGCACATTCATTGGTGGGAACTTGGTTACTTGGAAGAGCAAGAAGCAGAAGGTGGTATCATGCTCAAGTGCTGAAGCTGAGTACAGGGCTATGTTGAAGCTGACTAATGAGCTAGTTTGGATCAAGGGAATACTGAAGCACTTGGAGATAGATCAGTCCACACCAATGACCATGCATTGTGACAATCAAGCAGCAATCCACATTGCCTCCAACTCGGTGTTTCATGAGAGAACCAAGCACATTGAGGTTGATTGCCACAAGGTGAGGCAAATGATAGTCCAAGGAGTGATCTTACCTTGTTTACACGGAGTGAAGATCAGTTGGCAGATGTTTTCACTAAAGCTCCAAGACAGAAGACACTTGAGTCCATTCATCACAGATTAGGACTCAGTGATCTTACCAGGCGCAACTAGATCCTCTTGTCATGAGGTCTTTACTCTTTTCCTTGCTGAGGTTTTATCCCTAAGGAGGGTTTTCTTTGGCAAGGTTTTTAATGAGGAAGATCTCATGACATCCAAGCTTGACCGGTTCCCCTTGGTCAAGCTTGAGGGGGAGTGTTGAACCAAATAAGAAATGGAGCACAAGTGTTGATCTGAGTAAAGGAAGAAGAGAGGCTGAGAAGCTTAAACCAAGGGAATGGGATCAAGAGGAAAGAAGTGCAAAGCTAGGGCGAGTGTACGGACAGTACGGACTATACGGCCTACTGTACGGACAACTCGACCAAGGTGTGTTTAAACTCAACTTAAACACATTCTGATCTTGTGCAAAAATAGGGCAAAAGTGTACGGATGGCCCTAGGCCGTACAACTCCCTATCCGTACAAGGCAAGAACGTGTGACACAAGGAAGGGAGAAGCTAAGGTAAATGGGTGCAAGGTTAAAGAGAAGTTAACTTGCCCCTTACCCGGTAAATGAAGTGAAGAAGCTCGCGGATAAGGCTTGACCAAGACAGGCTGGCTCGGGCTGGAAAGGAGAAGGCATCTGGTCAAGATGCCAAAGGCATCAAGCTTCCTCAGCCAAGTATTCAAATCAAGGCGCGCCTCTCCCTTAGACTAACCACGTTTCCCTCTTGGTTACCTTAACCTTTATGACCGTTTGTGGCTAAGGTTAATGCTTTCCTATATATTGTAACCTATACTCAGATGAATAAACAAGCAAACATTTCGAGTCTCTCTTACTCTCTCTAGTGTTCTTCAGATCCAGAAATGGATTTCTAGTCTCCTTTCAAACTTTAGTCTCCAAGTCTCTTTCAATCTCTTCTCTAATCTCTTTCAACGTCTCAAATAATCATATAACCTCAGATATCTCTTTAGTTTTCATATGGCAGCCTGATTATCACAATGCATAGTGATAGGAGTAGTGGTTTCAATGCCCAAGTCTAGGATTAGATTCCTGATCCAAATGAGCTCACTTGCCAGCTTCCTCATTGCCCTATATTCTGCCTCAGAACTTGAACATGACACCACCTTTTGCTTCTTGCTCTTCCAAGTTACTAAGTTGCCTCCAATGAAGCTGCAATAGCCTGATGTGGACCTCCTGTCTATTCTATCACCAGCCCAATCAGCATCACAGTAGCCTACAATCTTTGTGCTCTTGTTGCATCCCATCCAGACTCCTTGAACCGGAGCTTCTCTCAGGTACCTTAAGACCCTATCCACCATGTTCCAATGATGAATCTTAGGAGCTTGCATATGTTGACTGATCTGGTTAACTGCAAAGCAGATATCTGGCCGTGTGATGGTAAGATAGATCAGCTTCCCAACCATTCTCCTATATAGCTTGGCATCCTCAAATGGCTCATCTTCAAACTCCCCCTCACGCAAGACTTTGTATCCATCTTCCAGTGGATTTTTGGCTATTCTTCCTCCAAGAGTGCCTGCCTCATTCAACAGATCAAGTGTGTAGTTCCTTTGGGATAAATGGAGCCCCTCTTTAGAGCGGCATATCTCAATCCCTAGGAAGTACTTTAACTCTCCCAAATCTTTGATATCAAATGTTGATTTAAGGAAAGACTTAGAAGAGATGATACCTTCCTTGTTGTTTCCAGTGATGATTATATCATCAACATAGATGAGGATAACCACAATCCCTTCTTGGCTTGTGAGGGTGAAGAGTGTATGATCTGCCTCTGACTTCCTGAACCCTCTTCCATTCAAGGTGGTGCTTAGCTTGTGATACCAAGCTCTAGGAGACTGCTTTAGCCCATAGATTGCCTTCTTGAGTCTTAGAACATTTCCTAGCTTGACTAGATGCTCTAAACCAGGTGGTGGACGCATATAGACTTCATCCTGTAGCTCTCCTTGTAGGAAAGCATTCTTGACATCCATTTGCCAGAGATCCCATTCCAGGTTCACTGCTATGGACAATATAATCCTTATTGTGTGTAACTTGGCCACTGGTGCAAAGGTATCATTGTAGTCTTCTCCATATGTTTGAGTGAAGCCTCTTGCAACCAATCTGGTCTTCTTCCTTTCTGGTTTCCCATTGGCTAGGTACTTAATGGTGAATATCAATCTGCTTGTCACTGCCTTCTTGCCTTTTGGAAGTTCAGATTCATCCCAAGTATCATTGTCTATCATTGCTTTAGTTTCAGCACCAACAGACTCTCTCCACCCATCATCCTCTATTGCCTCTTCATAGGTGCTTGGTATATATTCTTGATCAAGTTGACCCATAAAGACTACATGTTCTTGAGGATAGTGTGCCAAAGAACATGTTGCTTGTGTGGAGTGAGCAACTGCATTACTATTGAAGTACACTCTGGTGTTGATCCAATTAGCTGGATCCTTTCTCAGCTTGGTACTTCTTCTCAATGGTTGGATTTGCTGCTATGCTTCTATAACCGTTTCCACTGCCTCTTCTTCTTCTAGATCTTCACTAGACTGATCAGACTCTGCCTCATGTATTCCATCTTGATCATGTGATTCTGAATCTCTTTCTGGTGGGTGTTGTTGTGATTCAGACTCACTGCCCCCCTCAGGATTAAGGTGGATATCTACATCAGTTGGTGGAGTAGCATCATGAGTGGAAGTCGTGGTTAGTCCTGGTGCTGGGGAAGCAGGAGATGGTCCACCATTACACTGAGAGTTGGTGACCCCTAAGCTTTCCAAGATAGTCCTCAAGTTGTTTGCTCTATCAGAGGGGCCATGGGAGAGATCTTTGAGGCTATCCCAGTTCTTCTCATCATAGTACCCTTTTGATTCCACAAACTTAACATCCCTTGAGACTAAGACTTTCCTGGTGTCTGGTGAGTAACACTTGTACCCTTTCTGCATGTGAGAATAGCCAATGAACATGGCCTTGATACTCTTGGCTTCTACTTTATTGCGTTGCTCACCTGGTATTAAGACATAGCAAACACACCCAAACACACGTAAATGATCTATTGGAGGTTTGATTTTGTTTAATACCTGAAATGGTGAGACATTTTGGAGAACTTTGGTGGGTATTCTATTGATGAGATAGCAAGCTGAGACCACAGCATCACCCCAAAATCTTTTAGGGACATTGGTGTGAAACAGCATGCTCCTTGCCACTTCCATAAGATGGCGATTCTTCCTTTCAGCAAGTCCATTTTGCTGTGGTGTATATGGGCAGCTTGTTTGGTGTATAATGCCATGCTTAGCTAAGTGATGTTTAAAGGCTTGACTTGTGTATTCTCCACCATTATCAGGCCTAAAAATTTTGATCTTAGAATTGAAATGGTTAGATACATAGTTTTGAAAGTTGATGAATGCTTCTAAAACTCTATCTTTAGTTGGTATCAAGGTAAGCCATGTGTATTTCGATTTTTCATCTATGAATGTAACAAAGTACTTGTGGTTTTCTCTAGACACACATGGTGCAGTCCACACATCAGAATGCACTAAATCAAAACACTTCTCATAGATAGTCGTAGATTGAGGAAAACCCGACTTGCAATGTTTACCAAGAATACAAGCCTCACAACTTTCATTTTTAAAAGGGAGGGGATGATGTGATCATGGACCGGATCACTAAGGAAGACAATGGGGAGAGTTTAGATGAGCAACATGAAGCCACAATGCATCAACCATTTGATGAGGATGCTCTAACCATTCATGAAGGTCCCATGACTCGTTCCAGAGTCAAGAAGCTTAAGGAGAATGTTGTTGGATTACTCACTTCACATCCACAACAAGAAGGTCTTGGACAAGGTTTGATCCGAGATGTCTTGATCACCATTCAAGCCATCTCTACACCAAACTGAGGTAGTGTCTAGGCAGACATGGAGTGCGTGCTCTTTTCCTTGCTTTTGGTTTTGTCCCACGAGGTTTTCTAGAAGGAAGGTTTTTAACGAGGCCACAACATGTCTACAAATCACCTAAGTGCTACACTCGGTCCAAGACTAATAGAAGTTACATGTTATTTCATTTTAAACTTTAGACTATAGTTTTATTTCTTTCCTTTTTTGAATCATTGTCGAAACCCTAGAGGCATGTCTCTGGTTTCTTATTTAAAGGGTCCCTTATGCCCTATTGTACTCACGCAACCTTTTTCTATTGAAGTCATTCATCTTTTGCGGCTCTCTCTCTCTCTAAAAGAAGTGTGCCGAGTTCTGGTGTGTCATATCCAGAGTTAAGGGTGCTTAGTTTGGTGTGTAATATCCAAACCATTCATCTAGGAGTATCAAGAGTTCATTCATCCCTCTTGTGTCACCATCCGATCCACACGCCTTGAAGGACTTGAGTCTTTTGATTCGTTCTTGCAAGGATTATCCATTCCCATCAACCAAAGAGCATCCTAGGGACGCATCAAGTGGTATCAGAGCAACTTTGGTTGGGAAGTACTCGCTATCCCTTCTTGTTTCTTTGTGTTTATCATTCGCATAACTAGAAAAGAAGTGTTCGCTTTCTCTCTTTGCTTTTGTTTCTTGTTTGCTTTTGATTCTTGCATCCGTGTAGCATCCATAACATCTTGAATAAGCATTAGACTACTTTGTTTAGAGCTGCTCGAGATTCATAATAGATTAGACAAGCATTCTTAGACTTTCCTTTTTTGGTTTTTTCGGAAGCCCTAGAGAGAGAGTAACCCTAGCCGCATGCATCTTCCTTGTCGATTGCTTTGTGTCTTGCTCTGAGTTGTTTATCACCTAGAACACGAGTAAGAGAAGTTTATTAGGTTGCTAGGAAATCTTAGAAGAGTTTAGGAAAAAGATTAGAAGTTGTTCCATTTTGCTTGCAATCGATTTCCTTTTTAAGCCGATTTCCTTTTCACTAGTTGTCTTGCGAGAGAAGCTTGGTTGTTTTTCCTTTTTACTTGTTTTTCTTTTCCTTTTTGCTTGTCTCCTTCCCTAGAACTCTTTACTGGTTGTCTTGTTTGTTTATAAGCAGGCACAATGGTGTCCGAGTCTGAGGAAGAGGCCGAACTCGTCAGGAGAAACAAACTCCTCATGGAAGCTATGACCGAGCAACTTAACCAAAGCATGGTAGCAACCATGACCGAGATGATGAGGACCAGCCTTAGTGACATCAGAAGAGAGTTAAGAGAAGACATAAGGAGAGCCACTAGTCACTTACCTAACCAAGAGACTAGGGAGAGAAGAGAGACCACAAGCGGCACACCAAGCAAATCGCCAAACCACTCGCCAAGAGCATGATGGTTATGAGGAGACTGATGAAGAGTATGATCACCTTAGTTCATCCTCAAGAAGACCTAGGCGTGCCCATGAGAGAAGAGTGAATCAAGGAGATGATCTTGCCGGTTTGAAGATCAAGATACCCCCATTCCATGGCAAGGCTGATCCGGATGCCTATCTTGAGTGGGAGAAGAAGATTGAGCTAGTCTTCCAGTGCAAGCAATACACCAACCACAAGAAGATTCAAATTGCTGCCACTGAGTTCTATGACTATGCCTTGAGTTGGTGGGATCAATACCTCACAACTCGTAGAAGGAATGGAGAGGAACCGGTTGAAACTTGGACAGAGATGAAGTCAATCATGCGCAAGAGGTTTGTTCCAAGCCATTACCTTAGAGACTTGCACCACCGGCTGAGGAAGCTTACACAAGGTTCAAGATCAGTGGAGGAGTATTACCAAGAGATGGAGTTGCTTATGTTGAGGGCCAACATATCAGAGGATAGAGAAGCAACCATGTCACGGTTCCTTTGTGGCTTAAACCGAGAGATACAAGACAATGTTGAGATGCAACATTATGTGGAGCTAGAAGAGATGCTACACAAGGCCATTCTTGTTGAGCAACAACTCAAGAGGAGAGGGCACTCACGCAATCAGTATGGCTCCAACCGGTTACACCACAACAAGGAAGAGAAGACACCTTATGCTAAGGAGTCTAAACCATTCCAAAAGGACAACAAGTCCTATCCAAGAGAAGAGGCCAAACCGATCAGTGCTCTTGACAAGGGCAAAGGCAAGGTTGAGGCATCTAGTTCCAGAGCTCGTGATGTCAAGTGCTTCAAGTGCCAAGGAAGAGGACACTATGCCAATGAGTGTACCAACAAGAGAGTCATGTTCTTGCGAGAAGATGGAGAGTACACCTCAGGAGAAGACAACACCGAGTCTGACCAAGAAGACACTGAGGAAGAGCTTGAAGAAGGACCAGTCCAGGGGAAGCTTTTAGTAGCAAGAAGACTTCTAAGCTTGCAAAACAAGGCTGAGGAGCTAGAGCAGCGTGAGAACCTCTTCTACACCCGGTGCTTGGTCCAAGGAAAAGTGTGCAGCCTCATTGTAGATGGAGGGAAGTTGTGTGAATGCTGCGAGTGAGACAATGGTCCAGAAGTTGGGATTGAAGGTTCAAAAGCATCCCAAGCCATACCGGTTGCAATGGCTGAATGAAGAAGGCACCATGAAGGTCTCAAGTCAAGTTCTTATTCCCTTATCCATTGGGAGATATGAAGATGAAGTCTTGTGTGATGTGTTGCCAATGCAAGCTGGTCACATACTCCTTGGAAGGCCATGGCAATCTGATAGGCGTGTGATCCATGATGGCTTCACCAACAAGCATTCCTTTCTGTTCAAGGGCAAGAAGACTACACTGGTTCCCTTGACACCCAAGGAAGTGCAACAAGATCAAGTTCAACTCCAAAAGAAGAAGGAGATTGATCTAAAACCGGCTGGAACTAAGCAGCCAAACTTCTATGCAAACATGGGTGATATCAAAAGAACTCTCAACTCTAAACAATCAGCCATATTACTTGTGTTTAAAGAGACTCTCTTGAACTTAACTGATCCTACACCGGTGTATCCGAGTGAGATGGTTTCTCTTTTACAGGAGTTCCAAGATGTGTTTCCAGAGGACAATCCCATTGGTTTACCACCATTGAGAGGGATTGAGCACCAGATAGACTTTGTGCCAGGATCAACACTTCCAAACCGTCCAGCATATAGAAGCAATCCGGTTGAGACCAAAGAGTTGCAAAGACAAGTGGAAGAACTCATGGAGAAGGGCTATATCCGGGAGAGTTTGAGCCCATGTGCTGTGCCAGTGCTCCTAGTGCCTAAGAAGGATGGTACATGGCGAATGTGTGTTGATTGTAGATCAATCAACAACATCACAGTGAAGTATCGCCACCCTATCCCTAGACTTGATGATATGCTTGATGAATTGCATGGTTCTTGCATCTTTTCTAAGATAGATTTAAAAAGTGGTTATCATCAGATTAGGATGAAAGAAGGAGATGAATGGAAAACTGCATTTAAAACTAAGCATGGATTGTATGAATGGTTAGTTATGCCATTTGGATTAACCAATGCACCTAGTACATTCATGAGGTTAATGAATCATGTGCTTAGATCATTCATAGGCATTTCGGTTGTAGTATACTTTGATGACATCTTAGTGTATAGCAAGAACCTAGAAGAGCATCTAGATCATCTTAAGGCTGTCTTGAGTGTTCTAAGGAATGAGAAGCTTTATGCCAACCTAAAGAAGTGCACCTTTTGCACGGATAACTTGGTTTTCCTAGGCTTTGTTGTGAGTGCAGATGGGGTTAAGGTTGATGAAGAGAAGATCAAGGCAATCAAGGAATGGCCGAGTCCAACCTCAGTAGGAGAAGTGAGGAGCTTCCATGGACTTGCCGGCTTCTATAGGAGATTTGTCAAGGACTTTAGCACCATTGCAGCTCCCTTAACTGAAGTTATAAAGAAGGAAGTGGGGTTCAAGTGGGGAGAAGCACAAGAGAAGGCTTTCTGATGCGTCCCTAGGATGCTCTTTGGTTGATGGGAATGGATAGATCCTTGCAAGAACGAATCAGAGACTCAAGTCCTTCAAGGCGTGTGGATTGAATGGTGACACAAGAGGGATGGATGATCTCTTGATACTCCTAGATGAATAACTTGGATATGACACACCAAATTAGACACCCTTAGGTCTCTGGATATTACACACCAGAACTCGACACCTTCTAGAGAGAGAGAGAGCCGACAAGAATGAATGTAACTTGTTTAATAAAAGACTGGATGATTACAAGAGGGTGTTGAGACCTCTTTAAATAAGAAACCAGAGACATGCCTCTAGGGTTTCGACATTGAACCAAAAAAGGAAAGAAATAAAACTATAGTCTAAGTTTAACATAAGTTCAGAATGAAATAAAAATGGAACTTCATGTAGTCTTGGACCGAGATAGGACTTAGGTGATGTGTAGACAAGTTGTGGCCTCGTTAAAAACCTCCCTCCTGGAAAACCTCGTTGGACAAAACCAAAAGCAAGGAAAAGAGCACACACCCCATGTCTTGCCTAGACACTAACTCAGCTTGATGTAGAGATGGCTTGAATGGTGATCAAGACATCTCGGATCAGACCTTGTCCAAGACTTTGTTGTTGTGGATGTGAAGTGAGTAATCCAACAACATTCTCCTTAAGCTTTTTGACTCTGGAACGAGTCATGGGACCTTTAGGAATGGCTAGAGCATCATCACCAAGTTGTTGATGCAATGTGGCTTCATGTGGCTCATCTAGACTCTCCTTGTTCTCCTTAGTGATCCGGTC
>CAJHQQ010003651.1:0-40062 GCA_905132885.1 Moricandia moricandioides
ACTTTGTTGTTGGTTTACCTAGAACTAGGACTGGAAAGGATTCTATCCTTGTTGTTGTTGATAGGTTCTCTAAGATGGCACATTTCATAGCATGTCACAAGACTGATGATGCATTACATGTAGCTAACTTGTTCTTTAAGGAGGTTGTACGTTTGCATGGCATGCCTAGAACCATAGTTTCTGATAGGGACACTAAGTTTCTTAGTTACTTCTGGAAGACACTTTGGTCTAAGCTAGGCACTAAGCTATTGTTCTCTACTACATGTCATCCACAAACTGATGGGCAAACTGAGGTATTAATAGGACTTTAGGAACACTCCTGCGTGCATTCATTAGAAAGAACTTAAAGACATGGGAAGAATACTTACCACATTGTTAATTTGCATACAATCATGCTATGCATTCTGCTTCTAAGTATTCCCCTTTTGAAATTGTTTATGGGTTCAATCCCACCTCTCCTTTGGATCTAATGCCTTTACCTGAGTGTGAAAGGACAAGTCTAGATGGCAAGAAGAAAGCAGAGTTGGTCCAACAGATTCATGAGAAGGCTAGACAAAACATTGAGCAGAAGACCAAGCTTTATGAGAAGCAAGCAAACAAGGGGAGACGTGTGAGTACCTTTGAAGTTGGTGACCAAGTTTGGTTGCACCTGAGGAAGGATAGGTTTCCCAACGAGAGGAAGTCCAAGCTGATGCCAAGGGTTGATGGACCCTTTGAGATCATCCACAAGATCAATGACAATGCCTACAAGCTTGATCTCCAAGGTAAGTATGATGTATCAAATAGCTTCAATGTCACTGACTTGGCTCCTTTTGCTGTAGATGAACCTGATTTGAGGACAAATCCTTTTCAAGAGGGAGGGGATGATGTGATCATGGACCGGATCACTAAGGAGGACAAGGAGAGTCTAGATGAGCCACATGAAGCCACATTGCACCAACCACTTGGTGATGATGCTCTAGCCATTCCTGAAGGTCCCATGACTCGTTCCAGAGTCAAGAAACTTAAGGAGAATGTTGTTGGATTACTCACTTCACATCCACAACAAGAAAGTCTTGGACAAGGTCTGATCCGAGATGTCTTGATCACCATTCAAGCCATCTCTACATCAAACTGAGTTAGTGTCTAGGCAAGACATGGGGTGCGTGCTCTTTTCCTTGCTTTTGGTTTTTGTCCACGAGGTTTTCCAGGAGGAAGGTTTTTAACGAGGCCACAACTTGTCTTCACATCACTTAGACCCTATTCTCGGTCCAAGACTAAAAGAAGTTACATTTTTATGTCATTTTAAAATTATGTTAAACTTAGACTATAGTTTTCTTTCTTTCCTTTTCTTGATCATTGTCGAAACCCTAGAGGATTTGTCTCTGGTTTCTTATTTAAAGAGGCCTCAACACCCTCTTGTATTCATTCAGTCTTTTAATAAACAAGTAACATTCATCTTGACGGCTCTCTCTCTCTCTAGAAAGTGTGCCGAGTTCTGGTGTGTAGTATCCAGAGACCTAAGGGTGTTTAGTTTGGTGTGTCATATCCAAATCATTCATCTAGGAGTATCAAGAGATCATTCATCCCTCTTGTGTCACCATTCAGTCCACACGCCTTGAAGAACTTGAGTCTCTGATTCGTTCTTGCAAGGATCTATCCATTCCCATCAACCAATGAGCATCCTAGGGACGCATCACTACCTTGAGTGGGAGAAGAAGATTGAATTAGTCTTTCAGTGTAAGCAGTACACAAACCACAAGAAGATTCAGATTGCTGCCACTGAGTTCTATGACTATGCTCTAAGTTGGTGGGATCAGTACATCACAACTCGTAGGAGGAATGGAGAGGAACCAATTGAGACTTGGACCGAGATGAAGTCTATCATGCGCAAGAGGTTTGTTCCAAGTCATTACCACAGAGACTTGCACCACCGGCTCAGGAAACTTACCCAAGGATCAAGATCAGTGGAGGAGTATTACCAGGAGATGGAGTTGCTCATGCTAAGGGCTAGCATATCAGAAGATAGAGAAGCAACCATGTCAAGGTTCCTATGTGGTTTAAACCGAGAGATACAAGACAATGTTGAGATGCAACATTATGTGGAGCTTGAAGAGATGCTACACAAGGCTATTCTTGTGGAGCAACAGCTCAAGAGGAAGTGACATTCACGCCACCAATATGGCTCTAACCGGTTACACAACACCAAGGAAGAGAAGTCACCTTATCCTAAGGAGTCTAAACCGTTCCAGAAGGATCACAAGTCCTATCCAAGAGAAGATACCAAACCAAGCAGTGCTCTTGACAAGGGCAAAGGCAAGGTTGAAGCTTCTAGTTCCAGAGCTCGTGATGTTAAGTGTTTCAAGTGCCAAGGAAGAGGTCATTATGCCTCTGAATGTACCAACAAGAGAGTCATGATCTTGCTGGAAGATGGAGAGTATGCCTCAGAAGATGACAACACCGAGTCTGACCAAGAAGACACTGAAGAAGAACATGAAGAAGGACCAGTCCAGGGGAAGCTTTTAGTAGCAAGAAGGCTTCTAAGCTTGCAAAACAAGGCTGAGGAGCTAGAGCAACGTGAGAACCTCTTCTACACCCGGTGCTTGGTCCAAGGAAAGGTGTGCAGCCTCATTGTTGATGGAGGTAGTTGTGTGAATGCTGCGAGTGAAACCATGGTCAAGAAGTTGGGATTGAAGGTTCAGAAACATCCCAAACCTTACCGGTTACAATGGCTGAATGAAGAAGGCACCATGAAGGTTTCAAGTCAAGTCCTTATTCCCTTAGCCATTGGGAGATATGAAGATGAAGTCTTGTGTGATGTGTTGCCTATGGAAGCTGGTCACATACTTCTTGGAAGACCTTGGCAATCTGATCGCCGAGTTATCCATGATGGCTTCACCAACAAGCACTCCTTTGAGTTCAAGGGACGCAAGACCACCCTAGTTCCCTTGACACCCAAGGAAGTACAACAAGATCAGATTCAACTCCAAAAGAAGAAGGAGATTGATCTAAAACCGGCTGGAACTAAGCAGCCAAACTTCTATGCTAACATGGGTGATATCAAAAGAACTCTCCACTCTAAACAATCTGCTATCTTACTTGTGTTTAAAGAAACTCTTTTGAACTTAACAGATTCTACACCGGTGTATCCGAGTGAAATGGTTTCTCTTTTGCAGGAGTTTCAAGATGTATTTCCAGAAGACAATCCCATTGATTTACCACCTTTGAGAGGGATTGAGCACCAGATAGACTTTGTTCCAGGATCTACACTTCCAAACCGTCCAGCATACAGAACCAACCCGGTTGAGACCAAGGAGTTGCAAAGACAAGTAGAGGAACTCATGGAGAAGGGCTATATCCGAGAGAGTTTGAGCCCATGTGCTGTACCAGTGCTCCTAGTGCCTAAGAAAGATGGTACATGGCGTATGTGTGTTGATTGTAGGTCAATCAACAACATCACAGTGAAGTATCGCCACCCTATCCCTAGACTTGATGATATGCTTGATGAATTACATGGTTCTTGCATCTTTTCTAAGATAGATTTAAAAAGTGGTTATCATCAGATTAGGATGAAAGAAGGAGATGAATGGAAGACTGCATTCAAAACTAAACATGGATTATATGAGTGGTTAGTTATGCCATTTGGATTAACCAATGCACCTAGTACATTCATGAGGTTAATGAATCATGTTCTTAGATCATTCATAGGCATTTCTGTTGTAGTATACTTTGATGACATCTTAGTATATAGCAAGAACTTAGAAGAACATCTAGATCATCTTAGGTCTGTCCTGAATGTTTTAAGGAATGAAAAGCTTTATGCCAACTTGAAGAAGTGCACCTTTTGCACGGATAACTTGGTTTTCCTAGGTTTTGTTGTGAGTGCAGATGGAGTTAAGGTCGATGAGGAGAAGATCAAAGCCATCAAAGACTGGCCGAGTCCAACCACAGTAGGAGAAGTGACGAGTTTCCATGGGCTTGCTGGGTTCTATAGGCGATTTGTGAGAGACTTTAGCACCATTGCAGCTCCCTTGACTGAAGTGATAAAGAAGGATGTTGGATTCAAGTGGGGAGAAGCACTTTTAACCGAAGTGATTCCAGTTTACCATGTTTGGAGATTTGGCAATTTCTTCTTGATTCTAATCAAACCAGAATGAATCACGATGTAAGAAGCTTGATTTGTACTCATAAATCAGTGTAGAATCACCCTGAAGTTGAACCAATATCATAGGAGTTATGATGAAGAAGTTATCCCACTTTTAACCGAAGTGATTCCAGTTTGCCCTTTTGGAGATTGGGCAATTTATTCTTGATACAAATAAAACCAGATTGAATCACGATGTAAGAAGCTTGATTTGGACTCATTAATCAGTGTAGAATCACCCTGAAGTTGAATCAAGATCATAGGAGTTATGATGAAGAAGTTATCCCACTTTTAACCGAAGTGATTCCAGTTTACCATGTTTGGAGATTTGGCAATTTATTCTTGATACTAATAAAACCAGAATGAATCACGATGTAAGAAGCTTGATTTGGTCTCATAAATCCATGTAGAATCACCCTGAAGTTGAATCAAGATCATATGAGTTATGATGAAGAAGTTATCCGACTTTTAACCGAAGTGACTCCAATTTACCTTGTTTTGAGATTTGGCAATTACTTCTTGGTTATAATCAAACCAGAATGAATCAAGATGTAAGAAGCTTGATTTGGACTCATAAATAAGTTTAGAATCACCCTGAAGTTGAATCAAGATCATATGAGTTATGATGAAGAAGTTATCCCACTTCTAACCGAAGTGACTCCAATTTACCTTATTTGGAGATTTGGCAACTTCTTATTGATTCTAATCAAACCAGAATGAATCAAGATGTAAGAAGCTTGATTTGGACTCATAAATCAGTTCAGAATCATCCTGAAGTTGAATCAATATCATTGGACTTATGATGAAGAAGTTATTCCAGTTTTAACCAAAGTGATTCCAGTTTACCCTGTTTGGAGATTTCGCAATTTCTTCTTGATTCTAATCAAACCAGAATGAATCAAGATGTAAGAAACTTGATTTGGACTTATAAATCAGTGTAGAATCATCCTGAAGTTGAATCAAAATCAAAGGAGTTATGATGAAGAAGTTATCCCACTTTTAACCGAAGTGATTCCAGTTTGCCCTGTTTGAAGAGTTTGTAATTTCTTCTTGATTCTAATCAAACCATAACGAATCAAGATGTAAGAAGCATGATTTGGACTCATTAATCAGTTTAGAATCACGCTGAAGTTCAATCAAGATCATAGGAGTTATGATGAAGAAGTTATCCCACTTTTAACCGAAGTGATTCCAGTTTGTCCTGTTTGGAGATTTGGCAATTTATTCTTGATACAAATAAAACCAGAATGAATCACGATGTAAGAAGATTGATTTGGACTCATAATCAGTTAAGAATCACCCTGAATTGAATAAAGATCATATGAGTTAAGATGAAGAAGTTTACCCACTTTTAACCGAAATGATTCCAGTTTGCCCTTGTTTGGAGAGTTGGCAATTTATTCTGATACTAATAAAACCAGAATGAATCACGCATGTAAGAAGCTGATTTGGACTAATAAATCCGTGTAAGAATCACGCTGAAGTTTATCAAGATCATAGGATTTATGATGAAGAAGTTATCCCACTTTTTAACCGAAGTGATTCCAGTTTGCCCTTTTGGAGATTGGGCAATTTATTCTTGATACAAATAAAACCAGATTGAATCACGATTAAGAAGCTTTGATTGAAATCATTAATCAGTGTAGAATCACCCTGAAGTTGAATCAAGATCATAGGAGTTATGCTGAAGAAGTTATTCCACTTTTAACCGAAGTGACTCCAATTTACCCTTTTTGGAGATTTGGCAATTTCTTCTAGATACTAATCAAACCAGAATGAATCACGATGTAAGAGCTTGATTTGGACTCATAAATCAGTGCAGAATCATCCTGAAGTTGAATCAATATCATTGGACTTATGATGAAGAAGTTATCCCACTTTTTAGCCGAAGTGATTCCAGTTTGCCCTGTTTGGAGAGTTGGCAATTTCTTCTTGATTCTAATCAAACCAGAATGAATCACGATGTAAGAATCTTGATTTGGACTCATAAATCAGTGTTAGAATCACCCTGAATTTGAATCAAGATCATAGGAGTTATGATGAAGAAGTTATTCCACTTTTAACCGATGTGATTCCAGTTTACCTTGTTTGGAGATTTGGCAATTTCTTCTTGATTCAAATCAAACCAGAATGAATCACGATGTAAGAAGCTTGATTTTGGACTCATAAATTAGTGTAAATCACCCTGAAGTTGAATCAATATAATAGGAGTTATGATGACGAAGTTATCCCACTTTTAACCGAAGTGATTCCAGTTTGCCATGTTTGGAGATTTGGCAATTTATTCTTGATACTAATAAAACCATAATGAATCACGATGTAAGAAGCTTGATTTGGACTTCATTAATAAGTGTAGAGTCACCCTGAAGTTGAATCAAGATCATAGGAGTTATGATGAAGAAGTTATCACACTTTTAACCGAAGTGACTCCAGTTTACCCTGTTTGGAGATTTGGCAATTTCTTCTTGATTCTAATTAAACCAGAATGAATCAAGATGTAAGAAACTTGATTTGGACTCATAAATCAGTGCAGAATCATCCTGAAGTTGAATCAATATCATTGGACTTATGATGAAGAAGTTATTCCACTTTTAACCGAAGTGATTCCAGTTTACCCTGTTTGGAGATTTGACAATTTCTTCTTGATTCAAATCAAAACAGAATGAATCAAGATGTAATAAGCTTTATTTGGACTCATAAATCAGTGGATAATCACCCTGCAGTTGAATCAATATCATAGGAGTTATGATGAAGATGTTATTCAACTTTTAACCGAAGTGATTCCAGTTTACCTTGTTTGAAGATTTGGCAATTTCTTTATAATTCTAATCAAAACAGAATGAATCAAGATGTAAGGATATTTATTTGGACTAATAAATCATTGTAGAATCATCCTGAAGTTGAATCAATATCATTAGACTTATGATGAAGACGTTATCCCACTTTTAACCGAAGTGATCCCAGTTTACCCTGTTTGAAGATTTGGCAATTTATTCTTAATACTAATAAAACCAGAATGAATTACGATGTAAGAAGCTTGATTTGGACTCATTAATCAGTTTAGAATCACCCTGAAGTTGAATCAAGATCATAGGAGTTATGATGAAGAAGTTATCTTACTTTTAACCGAAGTGATTCCAGTTTGCCATGTTTGGAGATTTGGCAATTTCTTCTTGATACTAATAAAACAAGAATGAATCACGATGTAAGAAGCTTGATTTGGACTCATAAATAAGTGTAGAATCACCCTGAAGTTGAATCAAGATCATAGGAGTTATGATGAAGAAGTTATCCCACTTTTAACCGAAGTGATTCCTGCTTGCCCTGTTTGTAGAGTTGGCTATTTCTTCTTGATACTAATAAAACCAGAACAGATCACGATGTAAGAAGCTTGATTTTGACTCATAAATAAGTTTAGAATAACCCTGAAGTTGAATCAAGATCATAGGAGTTATGATGAAGAAGTTATTCGACTTTTAACCGAAGTGACTCCAATTTACCTTGTTTGGAGATTTGGCAATTTCTTCTTGATTCTAATCAAACCAGAATGAATCAAGATGTAAGAAGCTTGATTTGGATTCATAAATCAGTGAAGAATCATCCTGAAGTTGAATCAATATCATTGGACTTATGATGAAGAAGTTATTCCACTTTTAACCGAAGTGATTCCAGTTTACCCTGTTTGAAGATTTGGTAATTTCTTCTTGATTCAAATCAAACCAGAAATAATCACGATGTAAAAAGCTTGATTTGTACTCATAAATCAGTGTAAATCACCCTGAAGTTGAATCAATATCATAGGAGTTATGATGAAGAAGTTATCCCACTTTTAACCAAAGTGATTCCAGTTTACCATGTTTGGAGAGTTGGCAATTTCTTCTTGATTCTAATCAAGCCATAATGAATCAAGATGTAAGAATCTTGAGTTGGACTCATAAATCAGTGGATAATCACCCTGAATTTGAATCAATATCATAGGAGTTGTGATGAAGAAGTTATCTCACTTTTAACCGAAGTGGATCCAGTTTACCCTGTTTGGAGATTTGACAATTTCTTCTTGACACTAATAAAATCAGAATGAATCACGATGTAAGAAGCTTGATTTGGACTCATAAATCAGTGTAGAATCACCCTGAAGTTGAATCAAGATCATAGGAGTTATGATGAAGAAGTTATCCCACTTTTAACCGAAGTGATTCCAGTGTGCCCTGTTTGGAGAGTTGGCAATTTCTTCTTGATACTACTAAAACCAGAATGAATCACGATGTAAGAAGCTTGATTTGGACTCATAAATCAGTGTAGAATCACCCTGAAGTCTAACCAAGATCATAGGAGTTATGATGAAGAAGTTATCTCACTTTTAACCGAAGTGATTCGAGTTTGCCCTGTTTGGAGAGTTGGCAATTTCTTCTTGATACTAATAAAACCTGAATGAATCAAGACGTAAGAAGATTGATTTGGACTAATAAATCCGTTTAGAATCACCCTGAATTTGAATCAAGATCATAGGAGTTATGATGAAGAAGTTATTTCACTTTTAACCGAAGTGACTCCAATTTACCTTGTTTGGAGATTTGGCAATTTCTTATGAAATTTTAAGAAGATTTGAGGAACAATGAAGAACAATGGAGAGAGAGAAATTCGTGATCAGAGAGAGAGAGATGAGGAAAATATGTTTCCTTGCCTTTCTTAGTTCTGGATACATGTCTTTATATAGACCAGACAATACATAAAATAATCAGACAAGTTTGAATAAAGAAAAGAATAAATCAATAGGACTGAGCAATGGCAGGGACTGAGGGATGCCAGGGACAGACTAGGGATGCAAGGGACAGACTGAGGGATGCCAGGGACAGTGTAAGGGATCCCAGGGACTGAGGAATGGCAGGGACAGTCTGAGGAGGAGCAGATGCACGTCCAGAAATGTAGGAAAGGGACAGGAGCTAAGTGGTCCACTCTCCTTAACACAACATTGGACTTCTCTCCCTAAAGATTCTCTGCCTCTAGTGGACATCCTCTTTGGTTATGAACCTTTCTCCTTCTTTTCTTCTCAAATTAAACCTTCCCTTTTCTTACAAGTCAAGTTAGGTCACTCTTTGACCTAACTGTACGGACAAGTGATCATTTTATACTTGATCATTCTGGATGTTCCTCATGCCTTGATTTATTCTTCTCTATCATTCATGTCTTCATGTCAATAATTTCAACACTCCCCCTCAAGCTTGACCATAGAGTCTAGTCAAGCTTGGATTCCACGAAGCATTCCCTCATTAAAACCTTTACTTGGGAAAACCACTTGGGATAAAATCCAAGCAAAGGAAAAAGAGTAGAACACTTCATGGTAAGAGGATCAGTGACATGAGATGTCTATGAGTCCAAGCTTAGGATGAATGGACTCACAAACCTTGCTGCTTGCTGCCTTAGTGAATATGTCAGCCAATTGATCTTCACTTATTGTGTAGCATGGAAGAATCACTTGCTGCTCTACTGCTTGTCTCACCTTGTGGCAGTCTACTTCTATGTGCTTTGTCCTCTCATGGAAGACTGAATTTGATGCAATGTGTATAGCCGCCCGATTGTCACAATCCATTATCATTGGCGCTGTGATTTCTATTTCCAAGTCTTTGAGTAGTCCTTTGATCCATATAAGCTCACTTGTTAGCTTCCTCATGGCCCTATATTCTGCCTCAACACATGAGCATGACACCACCTTCTGTTTCTTGGTCTTCCATGTGACTAGATTGCCTCCAATGAAGGTACAATATCCAGTGGTTGATCTCCTATCAGTTCTGTCTCCAGCCCAATCTGCATCACAATATCCCACCACTTCTTTGCTTCCATTTCTAGCCATCCATATGCCTTGACCAGGAGCTTCCCTCAAGTATCTCAAGATCCTCTCCACCATGTGCCAATGATGAATTGTGGGTGTTTGCATATATTGACTGACTTGGTTCACAGCAAAGCATACATCAGGTCGAGTTATGGTCAGATATATGAGTTTTCCAACCATTCTTCTATACTTCTTGACATCCTCAAATGGAGTGGCATCAAACTCCCCCTCTCGTAGTACCTTGTAGCCTTCCTCTAATGGTGTCTTGGCCTGTCTACCACCAAGGTTTCCTGCCTCATTTAAAATGTCAAGTATGTACTTTCTTTGGGATAGGAAAAGCCCCTCTTTAGATCGGCACATTTAAATTCCTAAGAAGTACTTTAACTCTCCCAAATCCTTAATATCAAATGCAGTTTTGAGAAAAGTTTTGGTTAAGAGTATACATTCCATGTTGCTACCAGTGATAATGATATCATCTACATACACCAAGATCACCACAATACCTTGTTGGCTAGTTAGAGTAAATAGGGAGTGATCTGCCTCCGATTTTACAAATCCTCTTCCATTAAGAGTTGCACTCAGCTTGTGGTACCAGGCTCTAGGAGATTGTTTCAAGCCATATATTGCCTTCTCCAGCCTCAAAACATTCCCTGGTTTGACCATGTTCTCTAAACCACGAGGTGGCCTCATGTAAACTTTATCGTCCAATTCTCCTTGGAGGAATGCATTCTTTACATCCATCTGCCATAGATCCCACTCAAGGTTGACAGCAAGAGATAGAAGAATCCTTATGGTGTGCAACTTGGCCACTGGTGAAAAGGTATCTAGGTAATCTTCCCCATATACTTGAGTGTAACCTCTTGCCACAAGTTTTGTCTTCTTCCTCTCTGGTTTTCCATTAGCAAGATACTTGATTGTATACAGTAGGCGACTTGTCACTGTCTTCTTACCCTTGGGGAGTTCAGTTTCAAACCATTTATCATTCTTGATCATGGCACCAATCTCATCACCAACAGACTGTCGCCACTCCTCATGTTGCATAGCTTCTTCATATGTTTTTGGAATGTACTCAACATCCAATTCCCCAATGAAGACTTGATGTTCTTCTGGATATTGAGCAAGAGAGCATATTGCACTTATTGGATGAGCCACAACTTCAGCATTGAAGTAAACCCTTGTGTTAATCCAGTTTGAGGCCGGCTTCCTAATCCTTGTACTTCTTCTCAATGGTTGTATTTGATCAGGTTCTGGATCATTTTTTTCACTAGGCTCTCCCACATGAGTCTCAGTTTCTAAATCAGATAGACCTTCATAAGATGCAATCCATCTTGATCATGAGCTACTGAGTTCTCCTCAAGTTGAGCTTGAGCTTCATATTGATCACCACTTTCATTGCCCCCCTCATGATCAGGATGAGTGACTCGAATATCTTTCTCAGCCTCTGGAACAGTATGGGTGGGATCCTCCTTGGCTGGTTCAGGAACTCTTGGTATGCTGATGCCTAGCCTTTCCATAATAACTCTCAGATTGTTAGCTCTATCAGAGACAGATTGAGATAGATCCTTAAGCTCTTCCCAACTCTTCTCATCATAATAACCTCTTGATTCCATGAACTTAACATCTCTGGATACCAAAACTCTCCTTGTTTCTGTAACATAACACTTGTAGCCATTCTGATGCGTGGAGTATCCAATAAACATTGCCTTTGTGCTTCTAGCCTCTAGCTTGTTGCGTAGCTCTCCTGGAATCAAGACAAAACACACACACCCAAACACACGCAAATGGTCTATAGATGGCTTAGTTTGGTTGAGTACCTCATAAGGAGTAGCATCAAGGAGTATTTTGGTGGGTGTGCGGTTGATCAGGTAGGTGGCTGTAACAACTGCATCTCCCCAAAACTTCTTAGGTACATTTTTGTGAAACATTATGCTCCTGGCTACTTCCAGCAAGTGTTTATTCTTCCTTTCTGCCATGCCATTTTGCTGAGGTGTGTAAGGGCAGCTGGTTTGGTGTATGATTCCATGTGTGGCAAGATGTTGTTTGAAGGTTGTGCTAGTGTATTCACCACCATTATCTGATCTAAGAATCTTTATCTTAACATTGAAATGGTTAGTGATATAGTTCTGAAATTTTTTAAATGCTTCTAGCACCCTATCTTTTGATTGCAACAAGGTAATCCATGTGTACTTAGATTTCTCATCTATAAATGTCACAAAGTATTTATGTTGTTCTCTAGATGCACATGGGGCAGTCCACACATCAGAATGTATTAAATCAAAGCAGTGATCATAGATAGTTTTTGATTTAGGAAACACACTTCTACAATGTTTTCCTAGAATACAAGCCTCACAATCACTTTTAAACGAAATACTAGGAAACAGGATGTTTAAGGCTCAAGAATGAGGATGTCCTAATCTAGCATGCCACGATACATCTTTAGGGAATTCAGAAATAGCATTAAAAGAAGAAGATAATTCAGCAGCTGGTCTTGTGTCCTCAAGCAAGTACAAGTCTCTGTTGGTCACACCTTTGCCAAGCAACTTACTAGACTCAATATCCTGAAAGTAAACTTCATTACGAGCAACCTTTTGTAGGTTCTCATCCAAGCTTTGTGCTTGTCTAATCCTGGTAAGAAGATCAGCCTGGTTCACCGCTTCTAAACCCAATGGCTCGTCCTCGCTGACCAATGTGTTCAGACGCAATGTCCGGACCATTCCTTCCAGCACATCTGCTTCCCTTTCAGCTGATACCTCGGCCCTTCTCCGGCTCAAGGCATCAGCCACCAAGTTTGCTTTACCTGGGTGGTAAGCAATCTCAAGATCATAATCGGCCACAAATTCCATCCATCTCCTCTGTCTCAAATTCAACTCGGGTTGAGTGAATATATACTTTAGGCTTTTGTGGTCGGTTAAGATCTGAACCTTGGCACCATACAAGTATGATCGCCATATTTTGAGGGCAAATACCACTGCGGCCATCTCTAGGTCGTGGGTTGGGTAGTTTCCCTCATGCTTCCTTAATTGTCTAGAGGCATAAGCAATGACCTTGCCATGTTGGGTCAGTACACATCCCAATCCAGTGATGGATGCATCTGTGTATACCACATATGGTTGGTCTGCCTCTGGCAACACCAGTACGGGTGCACTGGTCAGCATGTCCTTAAGTACTGAAAAACATGTCTCACACTTCTCAGTCCATATGAACTTCACATATTTTCCAGTTAGTTGTGTCATAGGTTGAGCCAAAATTGCAAACCCCTTGACAAACTTTCTGTAGTACCCGGCCAAACCCAAGAAACTCCTAACCTCCGTAGCACTCTTTGGTCTAGGCCATTCCTGGATGGCCTTGATCTTTTCTGGATCAACGGACACACCTTGGTCGGATACAATGTGACCCAGGAACTCAACACTCCTTTGCCAAAAACTGCACTTGCTCAATTTGGCAAAGAGTTGCTGTTCCCTCAATCGTCCCAACACTGCTCTAAGATGTTTCTCATGATCCTCCTTGGTCTTGGAGTAGACCAAGATATCATCAATAAAGATGATCACAAACTCATCTAAGAAATCCCTGAAAATGCTGTTCATCATCTTCATGAAAGCTGCTGGTGCATTGGTTAGTCCAAATGGCATGACCACAAACTCATAGTGGCCATACCTGGTCTGAAAAGCTGTTTTCCTTACATCATTTGGTTCAATGGGAATCTGATGATACCCTGAAGCCAAATCTATTTTGGAAAACCACTTTGCACCCTTAAGTTGATCTAACAACTCATCTATCCGATGCAATGGGTACTTATTCTTCACAGTCACCCGGTTCAACCCTCGATAGTCAATACACAATCTGAAACTACCATCCTTCTTTTTCACAAAGAGGACTGGTGCTCCCCAGGGTGACACACTTGGTCGTATGAAACCCATATCCAGCAATTCCTCAAGTTGTTTCTTAAGCTCGGCCATTTTGGCAGGAGCCATTCTGTAGGGACTTTTGGATAATGGGGCCGTCCCTGGTTCGAGTTCTATTATGAAAGGGTCCGACCTGTCAGGGGGGGTTCCCACTTTTAACCGAAGTGATCCCAGTTTGCCATGTTTTGAGATTTGGCAATTTCTTCTTGATACTAATAAAACCAGAATGAATCACGATGTAAGAAGCTTGATTTGGACTCATAAATAAGTTTAGAATCACCCTGAATTTGAATCAAGATTATAGGAGTTATGATGAAGAAGTTATCCCACTTTTAACCGAAGTGATTCCAGTTTGTCCTGTTTGGAGAGTTAGCAATTTCTTCTTGATTCTAATCAAACTATAATGAATCAAGATGTAAGAAACTTGATTTGGACTCATAATTCAGTGGGTAATAACCCTGAAGTTGAATCAATATCATAGGAGTTATGATGAACAAGTTATCCCACTTTTAACCGAAGTGAATCCAGTTTACCCTGTTTGGAGATTTGGCAATTTTTTTCTTGATACTAATAAAACCAGAATGAATCACGATGTAAGACACTTGATTTGGAATCAGAAATCAGTTTAGAATCATCCTGAATTTGAATCAAGATCATAGGATTTATGATGAAGAAGTTATTCCACTTTTAACCGAAGTGACTCCAGTTTACCCTTTTTGGAGATTTGGCAATTTCTTCTTGATTCTAATCAAACCAGAATGAATCAAGATGTAAGAAGCTTGATTTGGACTCATAAATCAGTGCAGAATCATCCTGAATTTGAATCAATATCATTGGACTTATGATGAATAAGTTATTCCACTTTTAAACGAAGTTATTCTAGTTTACCCTTTTTGGAGATTTGGCAATTTCTTCTTGATACTAATAAAACCAGAATGAATCACGATGTAAGAAGATTTATTTGGACTCATAAATCAGAGTAGAATCACCCTGAAGTTGAACTAAGATCATAGGAGTTATGATGAAGAAGTTATCCCACTTTTAACCGAAGTGATTCCAGTTTACCCTGTTTGGAGATTTGACAATTTCTTCTTCATTCCAATCAAACCAGAATAAATCAAGATGTAAGAATTTTGATTTGGACTCATAAATCAGTTTAGAATCATCCTGAATTTGAATCAAGATCATAGAAGTTATGATGAAGAAGTTATCGCACTTTTAACCGAAGTGACACTAGTTTACCCTGTTTGGACACTTGGCAATTTCTTCTTGATTCTAATTAAACCAGAACGAATCAAGATGTAAAAAGCTTGATTTGGACTCATAAATCAGTGCAGAATCATCCTGAAGTTGAATCAATATCATTGGACTTATGATGAAGAAGTTATTCCACTTTTAACCGAAGTGATTCTAGTTTACCCTGTTTGGAGATTTGGCAATTTCTTCTTGATTCTAATCAAACCAGAATGAATCAAGATGTAAGAAGCTTGATTTGGACTCATAAATAAGTTTAGAATCATCCTGAACTTGAATTAAGATCATAGGAGTTATGATGAAGAAGTTATCCCACTTTTAACCGAAGTGTCTCTAGTTTACCTTGTTTGGAGATTTGGCACTTTCTTCTTGATTCTAATCAAACCAAAATGAATAAAGATGTAAGAAGCTTTATTTAGACTCATAAATCAGTGCAGAATCATCCTGAAGTTGAATCGATCTCATTGGACTTATGATGAAGAAGTTATTCCACTTTTAACCGAAGTGATCCCAGTTTGCCATGTTTTGAGATTTGGCAATTTCTTCTTGATACTAATAAAACCAGAATGAATCATGATGTAAGAATCTTGATTTGGACTCATTAATCAGTGTAGAATCACCCTGAAGTTGAATCAAGATCATAGGAGATATGATGAAGAAGTTTTCCCACTTTTGACTGAAGTGATTCCAGTTTACCATGTTTGGAGATTTGACAATTTCTTTTTGATAAAAATAAAACCAGAATGAATCACGATGTAAGAATCTTGATTTGGACTCATAAATCAGTTTAGAATCACCCTGAATATGAATCAAGATCATAGGAATTATGATGAAGAAGTTATCCCACTTTTAACCAAAGTGACTCTAGTTTACCCTTTTTGGAGATTTGGTAATTTCTTCTTGATTCTAATCAAACCAGAATGAATACAGATGTAAGAATCTTGATTTGGACTCATAAATCAGTGTAGAATCATCCCGAAGTTGAATCAATATCATTGGAGTTATGATGAAGAAGTTATCCCACTTTCAACCGAAGTGATCCCAGTTTGCCCTGTTTTGAGATTTGGCAATTTCTTCTTCATACTTATAAAACCAGAATTAATCATGATGTAAGAAGCTTGATTTGGACTCATAAATAAGTTTAGAATCACCCTGAAGTTGAATCAAGATCATAGGAGTTATGATGAAGAAGTTATCCCACTTTTAACCGAAGTGATCCCAGTTTGCCATGTTTTGAGATTTGGCAATTTCTTCTTGATACTAATAAAACCAGAATGAATCACGATGTAAGAAGATTGATTTGGACTCATTAATCAGTGTAGAATCACCCTGAAATTGAATCAAGATCATAGGAGATATGATGAAGAAGTTATCCCACTTTTGACAGAGGTGATTCCAGTTTACCATGTTTTGAGATTTGAAAATTTCTTCTTGATAAAAATAAAACCAGAATGAATCACGATGAAAGAATCTTGATTTGGACTCATAAATCAGTTTAGAATCACCCTGAATTTGAATCAAGATCATAGGAATTATGATGAAGAAGTTATCCCACTTTTAACCGAAGTGACTCCAGTTTATCCTGTTTGGAGATTTGGCAATTTCTTCTTGATTCTAATCAAACCAGAATGAATAAAGATGTAAGAATCTTGATTTTGACTCATAAATCAGTGTAGAATAATCCTGAAGTTGAATCAATATCATTGGAGTTATGATGAAGAAGTTATCCCACTTTTAACCGAAGTGATCCCAGTTTGCCCTGTTTTGAGATTTGGCAATTTCTTCTTGATACTAATAAAAACAGAATGAATCACGATGTAAAAGCTTTATTTGGACTCATAAATAAGTTTAGAATTACCCTGAATTTGAATCAAGATTATAGGAGTTATGATGAAGAAGTTATCCCACTTTTAACCGAAGTGATTCCAGTTTGCCATGTTTGGAGAGTTTGCAATTTCTTCTGGATTCTAATCAAACCATAATGAATCAAGATGTAAGAAACTTGATTTGGACTCATAAATCAGTGGATAATCACCCTGAAGTTGAATCAATATCATAGGAGTTATGATGTAGAAGTTATCCCACTTTTAACTGAAGTGAATCTAGTTTACCCTGTTTGGAGATTTGGCAATTTTTTTTTGATATTAATAAAAACAGAATGAATCACGATGTAAGACGCTTGATTTGGAATCAGAAATCAGTTTAGAATCATCCTGAATTTGAATCAAGATCATAGGAGTTATGATGAAGAAGTTATTCCACTTTTAACCGAAGTGACTCCAGTTTACCCTTTTTGAAGATTTGACAATTTCTTCTTGACTCAAATTAAACCAGAATGAATCAAGATGTAAGAAGCTTTAATTGGACTCATAAATAAGTTTAGAATCACCCTGAAGTTGAATCAAGATCATAGGAGTTATGATGAAGAAGTTATCCCACTTTTAACCGAAGTGATTCCAGTTTACCATGTTTGGAGAGTTGGCAATTTCTTCTTGATTCTAATCAAACCATAATGAATCAAGATGTAAGAACCTTGATTTGGACTCATAAATCAGTGGATAATCACCCTGAATTTGAATCAATATCATAGGAGTTATGATGAAGAAGTTATCCCACTTTTAACAGAAGTGAATCCATTTTACCCTTTTTAGAGATTTGGCAATTTCTTCTTGATACTAATAAAACCAAATGAATCACGATGTAAGAAGCTTGATTTAGACTCATAAATCTGTGTAGAAATCACCCTGAAGTTGAATCAAGATCATAGGAGTTATGATGAAGAAGTTATCCCACTTTTAACTGAAGTGACTTTAATTTACCCTGTTTGGAGATTTCGTAATTTCTTCTTGATTCTAATCAAACCAGAATGAATCAAGATGTAAGAAGCTTGATTTTGACTCCTAAATCAGTGCAGAATCATCCTGAAGTTGAATCAATATCATTGGACTTATAATGAAGAAGTTATTCCACTTTTAACCGAAGTGATTCCAGTTTACCCTGTTTGGAGATTTGGTAATTTCTTCTTGATTCAAATCAAAACAGAATGAATCAAGATGTAAGAATCTTTATTTCGACTCATAAATCAGAGGATAATGACCCTGAAGTTGAATCAATATCATAGGAGTTATGATGAAGAAGTTATCCCACTTTTAACCGAAGTGATTCCAGTTTGCCCTTTTGGGAGAGTTGGGAATTTCTTCTTGATACTAATAAAACAGAACGAAAAACGATGTAAGAAGCTTGATTTGGACACATAAATAAGTTTAGAATCACCCTGAAGTTGAATCAAGATTATAGGAGTTATGATGAAGAAGTTATCCCACTTTTAACCGAAGTGATTCCAGTTTGCCATGTTTGGAGAGTTGACAATTTCTTCTTGATACTAATAAAACCAGAACAAATCACGATGACAGAAGATTGATTTGGACTCATAAATAAGTTTAGAATCACCCTGAAGTTGAATCAAGATCATAGGAGTTATGATGAAGAGGTTATCCCAATTTTAACCGAAGTGACTCCAGTTTACCTTATTTGGCGATTTAGCAATTTCTTCTTCATTCTAATCAAAACATAATGAATCAAGATGTAAGAAGCTTGATTTGGACTCCTAAATCAGTGCAGAATCATCCTGAAGTTGAATCAATATCATTGGACTTATGATGAAGAAGTTATTCCACTTTTAACCGAAGTGATTCCAGTTTACCCTGTTTGGAGATTTGGCAATTTCTTCTTGATTCAAATCAAAACATAATGAATCAAGATGTAAGAATCTTTATTTGGACTCATAAATCATAGGATAATCACCCTGAAGTTGAATCAATATCATAGGAGTTATGATGAAGATGTTATTCCACTTTTAACCGAAGTGATTCCAGTTTACCCTGTTTGGAGATTTGGCAATTTATTCTTGATACTAATAAAACCAGAATGAATCACAATGTAATAAGATTGATTTGGACTCATAAATCAGTGCAGAATCACCCTGAAGTTAAATCAAGATCATAGGAGTTATGATGAAGAAGTTATCCCACTTTTTACTGAAGTGACTCCAGTTTACCTTGTTTGGAGATTTGGCAATTTCTTCGTGATTCTAATCAAACCAGAATGAATCAAGATGTAATAAGATTGATTTGGACTCATAAATCAGTGTAGAATCACCCTGAAGTTGAATCAAGATCATAGGAGTTATGATGAAGAAATTATCCCACTTTTTACTGAAGTGACTCCAGTTTACCTTGTTTAGAGATTTGGCAATTTCTTCTTGATTCTAATCAAACCAGAATAAATCAAGATGTAAGAAGATTGATTTGGACTCATAAATCAGTGCAGAATCATTCTGAAGTTGAATCAATATCATTGGACTTATGATGAAGAAGTTATTCCACTTTTAAATGAAGTGATTCCAGTTTGCCCTGTTTGGAGAGTTGGCAATTTCTTCTTGATTCTAATCAAACCAGAATGAATCAAGATGTAAGAATCTTGATTTGGACTACTAAATCAGTGCAGAATCATCCTGAATTTGAATCAATATCATTGGACTTATGATGAAGAAGTTATTCCACTTTTAACCGAAGTGATTCCAGTTTACCCTGTTTGGAGATTTGGCAATTTCTTCTTGACTCAAATCAAACCAGAATGAATCAAGATGTAAGAAGCTTGATTTGGACTCATAAATAAGTTTAGAATCACCCTGAAGTTGAATCAAGATCATAGGAGTTATGATGAAGAAGTTATCCCACTTTTAACCGAAGTGATTCCAGTTTACCATGTTTGGAGAGTTGGCAATTTCTTCTTGATTCTAATCAAACCATAATGAATCAAGATGTAAGAACCTTGATTTGGACTCATAAATCAGTTGATAATCACCCTGAATTTGAATCAATGTCATAGGAGTTATGATGAAGAAGTTATCCCACTTTTAACCGAAGTGAATCCAGTTTACCCTTTTTGGAGATTTGGCAATTTCTTCTTGATACTAATAAAACCAGAATGAATCACGATGTAAGAAGCTTGATTTGGACTCGTAAATCGATGTAGAATCACCCTGAAGTTGAATCAAGATCATAGGAGTTATGATGAAGAAGTTATCCCACTTTTAACCAAAGTGATTCCAGTTTGCCCTTTTTGGAGAGTTGGCAATTTCTTCTTGATACTAATAAAACAGAACGAATCACGATGTAAGAAGCTTGATTTGGACACATAAATAAGTTTAGAATCACCCTGAAGTTGAATCAAGATCATAGGAGTTATGATGAAGAAGTTATCCCACTTTTAACCGAAGTGACTCCAGTTTACGTTGTTTGGCGATTTAGCAATTTCTTCTTGATTCTAATCAAACCAGAATGAATCAAGATGTAAGAAGCTTGATTTGGACTCCTAAATCAGTGCAGAATCATCCTGAAGTTGAATCAATATCATTGGACTTATGATGAAGAAGTTATTCTACTTTTAACCGAAGTGATTCCAGTTTACCCTGTTTGGAGATTTGGCAATTTCTTCTTGATTCAAATCAAAAAAGAATGAATCAAGATGTAAGAATATTTATTTGGACACATAAATCATAGGATAATCACCCTGAAGTTGAATCAAGATCATAAGAGTTATGATGAAGAAGTTATCCCACTTTTAACCAAAGTGACTCCAGTTTACCTTGTTTGGAGATTTGGCAATTTGTTCTTGATTCTAATCAAACCAGAATGAATCAAGATGTAAGAAGATTGATTTGGACTCATAAATCAGTGCAGAATCATCCTGAAGTTGAATCAATATCATTGGACTTATGATGAAGAAGTTATTCCACTTTTAACTGAAGTGACTCCAGTTTGCCCTGTTTGGAGATTTGGCAATTTCTTCTTGATACTAATAAAACCAGAATGAATCACGATGTAAGAAGCTTGATTTGGACTCATAAATCAGTGTAGGAGCACCCTGAAGTTGAATCAAGATTATATGAGTTATGATGAAGAAGTTATCCCACTTTTAACCGAAGTGACTCCAATTTACCTTGTTTGGAGATTTGGGAATTTCTTCTTGATTCTAATCAAACCAGAATGAACCACGATGTAAGAAGCTTGATTTGGACTCATAAATCAGTGCAGAATCATCCTGAAGTTGAATCAATATCATTGGACTTATGATGAAGAAGTTATTCAACTTTTAACCGAAGTGATTCCAGTTTACCCTGTTTGGAGATTTGGCAATTTCTTCTTGATTCAAATCAAACCAGAATGAATCACGATGTAAGAAGCTTGATTTGTACTCATAAATCAGTTTTAAATCACCCTGTAGTTGAATCAATATCATAGAAGTTTTGATGAAGAAGTTATCACACTTTTAACCGAAGTGAATCCAGTTTACCCTGTTTGGAGATTTGGCAATTTCTTCTTGATACTAATAAAACCAGAATGAATCACGATGTAAGAAGCTTTATTTGGACTCATAAATAAGTTTAGAATCACCCTGAATTTGAATCAAGATTTTAGGAGTTATGATGAAGAAGTTATCCCACTTTTAACCGAAGTGATTCCAGTTTGCCCTGTTTGGAGAGTTTGCAATTTCTTCTTGATTCTAATCAAACTATAATGAATAAAGATGTAAGAAACTTGATTTGGACTCATAAATCAGTGGGTAATCACCCTGAAGTTGAATCAATATCATAGGTGTTATGACGAAGAAGTTATCCCACTTTTAACCGAAGTGATCCCAGTTTGCCCTGTTTTGAGATTTGGCAATTTCTTCTTGATACTAATAAAACCAGAATGAATCACGACGTAAGAAGCTTTATTTGGACTCATTAATCAGTGTAGAATCACCCTGAATTTGAATCAAGATCATAGGAGTTATGATGAAGAAGCTATCCCACTTTTAACAGAAGTGATTCCAGTTTAACATGTTTGGAGATTTGCTAATTTCTTCTTGATACAAATAAAACCAGAATGAATCACGATGTAAGAAGCTTGATTTGGACTCATAAATCAGTTTAGAATCACCCTGAATTTGAATCAAGATCATAGGAGTTATGATGAAGAAGTTATCCCACTTTTAACCGAAGTGACTCCAGCTTATCCTGTTTGGAGATTTGGCAATTTCTTCTTTATTCTAATCAAACCAGAATGAATAAAGATGTAAGAAGCTTGATTTGGACTCATAAATCAGTGTAAAAGCATCCTGAAGTTCAATCAATATCATTGGAGTTATGATGAAGAAGTTATCCCACTTTTAACCGAAGTGATCCCAGTTTGCCCTTTTTTGAGATTTGACAATTTCTTCCTGATACTAATAAAACCAGAATGAATCACGATGTAAGAAGCTTGATTTGGACTCATAAATAAGTTTAGAATCACCCTGAAGTTGAATCAAGATCATAGGAGTTATGATAAAGAAGTTATCCAACTTTTAAGCGAAGTGATTCCAGTTTGCCCTGTTTGGAGAGTTTGAAATTTCTTCTTTATTCTAATCAAACCATAATGAATCAAGATGTAAGAACCTTGATTTGGTCTCATAAATCAGTGGATAATCACCCTGAAGCTGAATCAATATCATAGAAGTTATGATGAAGAAGTTATCCCACTTTTAACCAAGTGAATCAAGTTTACCCTGTTTGGAGATTTGGCAATTTCTTCTTGATACTAATAAAAACAGAATGAATCAAGATATAAGAAGCTGGTTTGGACTCATAAATCAGTGTAGAATCACCCTGAAGTTGAATCAAGATCATAGGAGTTATGATGAAGAAGTTATCCCACTTTTAACCGAAGTGATTTATGTTTGCCCTGTTTGGAGAGTTGGCAATTTCTTCTTGATACTAATAAAACCAGAACGGATCACGATGTAAGAAGCTTGATTTGGACTCATAAATAAGATTAGAATCACCCTGAAGTTGAATCAAGATCATAGGAGTTATGATTAAGAAGTTATCCCACTTTTAACCGAAGTGATTCCAGTTTGTCATGTTTGGAGAGTTTGTAATTTCTTCTTGATTCTAATCAAAACATAATGAATCAAGATGTAAGAACCTTGATTTGGACTCATAAATCAGTGGATAATCACCCTGAAGTTGAATCAATATCATAGAAGTTATGATGAAGAAGTTATCCCACTTTTAACCGAAGTGAAACAAGTTTACCCTGTTTGGAGATTTGGCAATTACTTCTTGATACTAGTAAAACCCGAATGAATTACGATGTAAGAAGCTTGATTTGGACTCATAAATCACTGTAGAATCACCCTGAAGTTGAATCAATATCATAGGAGTTATGATGAAGAAGTTATCCCACTTTTAACCGAAGTGATTCATGTTTGCCCTGTTTGGAGAGTTGGCAATTTCTTCTTGATACTAATTAAAAAATAACGAATCACGATGTAAGAAGCTTGATTTGGACACATAAATAAGTTTAAAATCACCCTGAAGTTGAATCAAGATCATAGGAGTTATGATGAATAAGTTATCCCACTTTTAACCGAAGTGACTTCAATTTACCTTGTTTGGAGATTAGGCAATTTCTTCTTTATTCTAATCAAACCAGAATGAATAAAGATGTAAGAAGCTTGATTTGGACTCATAAATCAGTGTATATTCATCCTGAAGTTGAATCAATATCATTGGACTTATGATGAATAAGTTATTCCACTTTTAAACAAAGTTATTCTAGTTTACCCTTTTTGGAGATTTGGCAATTTCTTCTTGATACTAATAAAACCAGAATGAATCACGATGTAAGAAGATTTATTTGGACTCATAAATCAGAGTAGAATCACCCTGAAGTTGAACTAAGATCATAGGAGTTATGATGAAGAAGTTATCCCACTTTTAACCGAAGTGATTCCAGTTTACCCTGTTTGCATATTTGGTAATTTCTTCTTGATTCTAATCAAACCAGAATAAATCAAGATGTAAGAAGTTTGATTTGGACTCATAAATCAGTTTAGAATCATCCTGAATTTGAATCAAGATCATAGGAGTTATGATGAAGAAGTTATCCCACTTTTAACCGAAGTGACTCTAGTTTACCCTGTTTGGAGATTTGGCAATTTCTTCTTGATTCTAATTTAACCAGAATGAATCAAGATGTAAAAAGCTTGATTTAGACTCATAAATCAGTGCAGAATCATCCTGAAGTTGAATCAATATCATTGGACTTATGATGAAGAAGTTATTTCACTTTTAACTGAAGTGATTCTAGTTTACCCTGTTTGGAGATTTGGCAATTTCTTTTTGATTCTAATCAAACCAGAATGAATCAAGATGTAAGAAGCTTGATTTAGACTCATAAATAAGTTTAGAATCATCCTGAATTTGAATTAAGATCATAGGAGTTATGATGAAGAAGTTATCCCACTTTTAACCGAAGTGTCTCCAGTTTACCCTGTTTGGAGATTTGGCAATTTCTTCTTGATTCTAATCAAACCATAATGAATCAAGATGTAAGAATCTTTATTTGGACTCATAAATCAGTGGATAATCACCCTGAAGTTGAATCAAAATCATAGGAGTTATGATGAAGAACTTATCCCACTTTTAACCGAAGTGATTCCAGTTTTTCCTGTTTGGAGACTTTGCAATTTCTTCTTGATTCTATTCAAACCATAAGGAGTCAAGATGTAAGAATCTTGATTTGGACTCATAAATCAGTGGATAATCACCCCGAAGTTGAATTAATATCATAGGAGTTTATGATGAAGATGTTATCCCACTTTTAACCGAAGTGGATCCAGTTTACCCTGTTTGGAGATTTGACAATTTATTCTTGATACAAATAAAACCAGAATGAATCACGATGTAAGAATATTGATTTGGACTCATAAATCAGTGTAGAATCACCCTGAAGTTGAATCAAGATCATAGGAGTTATGATGAAGAAGTTATCCCAGTTTTAACATAAGTCATTCCAGTTTGTCCTGTTTGGAGAGTTTGCAATTTCTTCTTGATTATAATCAAACCATAAGGAATCAAGATGTAAGAATCTTGATTTGGACTCATAAAACAGTGGATAATCACCCCGAAGTTGAATCAATATCATAGGAGTTATGATGAAGAAGTTATCCCACTTTTAACCAAAGTGATTCCAGTTTACCCTGTTTGGAGATTTGGCAATTTCTTCTTGATTCAAATCAAACCAGAATGAATCACGATGTAAGAAGCTTGACTTGTACTTATAAATCAGTGTAAATCACCCTGAAGTTGAATCAATATCATAGGAGTTATGATGAAGAAGTTATCCCACTTTTAACCGAAGTGATTCCAGTTTGCCATGTTTGGAGATTTGGCAATTTATTCTTGATACTAATAAAACCATAATGAATCACGATGTAAGAAGCTTGATTTGAACTCAAAAATCAGTGTAGAATCACCCTGAAGTTGAATCAATATTATTGGAGTTATGATGAAGAAGTTATCCCACTTTTAACCGAAGTGATTCCAGTTTACCCTGTTTGGAGATTTGGCAATTTCTTCTTGATTCAAATCAAACCAGAATGAATCACGATGTAAGAAGCTTGATTTGTACTCATAAATTAGTGTAAATCACCCTGAAGTTGAATCAATATCATAGGAGTTATGATGAAGAAGTTATCCCACTTTTAACCGAAGTGATTCCAGTTTACCCTGTTTGGAGATTTGGCAATTTATTCTTGATACTAATAAAACCAGAATGAATCATGATGTAAGAAGCTTGATTTGGACTCATTAATCAGTGGATAATCACCCTGAATTTGAGTCAATATCATAGGAGTTATGATGAAGAAGTTATCCCACTTTTGACTGAAGTGATTCCAGTTTACCATGTTTGGAGATTTGACAATTTCTTCTTGATAAAAATAAAACCAGAATGAATCACGATGTAAGAATCTTGATTTGGACTCATAAATCAGTTTAGAATCATCCTGAATATGAATCAAGATCATATGATGAAGAAGTTATCCCACTTTTAACCGAAGTGACTCCAATTTACCCTTTTTGGAGATTTGGCAATTTCTTCTTGATACTAATAAAACCAGAATGAATCACGATGTAAGAAGCTTGATTTGGACTCATTAATCAGTGTAGAATCACCCTGAAGTTGAATCAAGATCATAGGAGATATGATGAAGAAGTTTTCCCACTTTTGACTGAAGTGATTCCAGTTTACCATGTTTGGAGATTTGACAATTTTTTCTTGATAAAAATAAAACCAGAATGAATCACGATGTAAGAATCTTGATTTGGACTCATAAATCAGTTTAGAATCATCCTGAATATGAATCAAGATCATATGATGAAGAAGTTATCCCACTTTTAACCGAAGTGATTCCAGTTTACCCTTTTTGGAGATTTGGCAATTTCTTCTTGATCCTAATCAAACCAGAATGAATAAAGATGTAAGAATCTTTATTTGGACTCATAAATCAGTGTAGAATCATCCTGAAGTTGAATCAATATCATTGGAGTTATGATGAAGAAGTTATCCCACTTTAAACCGAAGTGATCCCAGTTTGCCCTGTTTTGAGATTTGGAAATTTCTTCTTGATACTAATAAAACCAGAATGAATCATGATGTAAGAAGCTTGATTTGGACTCATAAATAAGTTTAGAATCACCCTGAAGTTGAATTAAGATTATAGGAGTTATGATGAAGAAGTTATCCAACTTTTAACCAAAGTGATCCCAGTTTGCCATGTTTTGAGATTTTGGAAATTTCTTCTTGATACTAATAAAACCAGAATGAATCACGATGTAAGAAGATTGATTTGGACTCATTAATCAGTGTAGAATCACCCTGAAATTGAATAAAGATCATAGGAGATATGATGAAGAAGTTATCCCACTTTTGACATAAGTGATTCCAGTTTACCAAGTTTGGAGATTTGACAATTTCTTCTTGATAAAAATAAAACCAGAATGAATAACAATGTAAGAATCTTGATTTGGACTCATAAATCAGTATAGAATCACCCTGAATTTGAATCAAGATCATAGGAATTATGATGAAGAAGTTATCCCACTTTTAACCGAAGTGACTCCAGTTTATCCTGTTTGGAGATTTGGCAATTTCTTCTTGATTCTAATCAAACCAGAATGAATAAAGATGTAAGAATCTTGATTTGGACTCATAAATAAGTGTAGAATAATCCTGAAGTTGAATCAATATCATTGGAGTTATGATGAAGAAGTTATCCCACTTTTAACCGAAGTGATCCCAGTTTGCCCTGTTTTGAGATTTGGCAATTTCTTCTTCATACTAATAAAACCAGAATGAATCACGATGTAAGAATCTTTATTTGTACTCATAAATAAGTTTAGAATTACCCTGAATTTGAATCAAGATTATAGGAGTTATGATGAAGAAGTTATCCCACTTTTAACCGAAGTGATTCATGTTTGCCATGTTTGGAGAGTTTGCAATTTCTTCTGGATTCTAATCAAACTATAATGAATCAAGATGTTAGAAACTGGATTTGGACTCATAAATCAGTGGATAATCACCCTGAAGTTTAATCAATATCATAGGAGTTATGATGAAGAAGTTATCCCACTTTTAACTGAAGCGAATCCAGTTTACCCTGTTTGGAGATTTGACAATTTTTTTTTGATACTAATAAAACCAGAATGAATCACGGTGTAAGACGCTTGATTTGGAATCAGAAATCAGTTTTGAATCATCCTGAATTTGAATCAAGATCATAGGAGTTATGATGAAGAAGTTATTCCACTTTTAACCGAAGTGACTCCAGTTTACCCTTTTTGAAGGTTTGGCAATTTCTTCTTGATTCTAATTAAACCAGAATGAATCAAGATGTAAGAAGCTTGATTTGGACTCATAAATCAGTGCAGAATCATCCTGAAGTTGAATCAATATTATTGGACTTATGATGAATAAGTTATTCCACATTTAAACGAAGTTATTCTAGTTTACCCTTTTTGGAGATTTGGCAATTTCTTCTTGATTCTAATCAAACCAGAACGAATCAAGATGTAAGAAGCTTGATTTGGACTCATTAATCAGTGTAGAATCACCCTGAAGTTGAATCAAGATCATAGGAGATATGATGAAGAAGTTATCCCACTTTTGACAGAAGTGATTCCAGTTTACCATGTTTGGAGATTTGGCAATTTCTTCTTGATAAAAATAAAACCAGAATGAATCACGATGTAAGAATATTGATTTGGACTTATAAATCAGTTTAGAATCACCCTGAATATGAATCAAGATCATAGGAATTATGATGAAGAAGTTATCCCACTTTTAACCGAAGTGACTCCAGTTTACCCTTTTTGGGGATTTGAAAATTTCTTCTTGATTCTAATCAAACCAGAATGAATAAAGATGTAAGAATATTTATTTGGACTCATAAATCAGTGTAGAATCATCCTGAAGTTGAATCAATATCATTGGAGTTATGATGAAGAAGTTATCCCACTTTTAACCGAAGTGATCTTAGTTTGCCCTGTTTTGAGATTTCGCAATTTCTTCTTGATACTAATAAAACCAGAATGAATCACGATGTAAGAAGCTTGATTTGGACTCATAAATAAGTTTAGAATCACCCTGAAGTTGAATCAAGATTATAGGAGTTATGATGAAGAAGTTATCCCACTTTTAACCGAAGTGATCCCAGTTTGCCATGTTTTGAGATTTGGCAATTTCTTCTTGATACTAATAAAACCAGAATGAATCACGATGAAAGAAGATTGATTTGGACTCATTAATCAGTGTAGAATCACCCTGAAGTTGAATCAAGATCATAGGAGGTATGATGAAGAAGTTATCCCACTTTTGACAGAAGTGATTCCAGTTTACCATGTTTGGAGATTTGACAATTTCTTCTTGATAAAAATAAAACCAGAATGAATCACGATGTAAGAATCTTGATTTGGACTCATAAATCAGTTTAGAATCACCCTGAATTTGAATCAAGATCATAGGAATTATGATGAAGAAGTTATCCCACTTTTAACCGAAGTGACTCCAGTTTATCCTGTTTGGAGATTTGGCAATTTCTTCTTGATTCTAATCAAACCAGAATGAATCAAGATGTAAGAATCTTGATTTGGACTCATAAATAAGTGTAGAATAATCCTGAAGTTGAATCAATATCATTGGAGTTATGATGAAGAAGTTATCCCACTTTTAACCGAAGTGATCCCAGTTTGCCCTGTTTTGAGATTTGACAATTTCTTCTTGATACTAATAAAACGAGAATGAATACAGATGTAAGAAGCTTTATTTGGACTCATAAATAAGTTTAGAATTACCCTGAATTTGAATCAAGATTATAGGAGTTATGATGAAGAAGTTATCCCACTTTTAACCGAAGTGATTCCTGTTTGCCTTGTTTGGAGAGTTTGCAATATCTTCTGGATTCTAATCAAACCATAATGAATCAAGATGTAAGAAACTTGATTTGGACTCATAAATCAGTGGATAATCACCCTGAAGTTGAATCAATATCATAGGAGTTATGATGTAGAAGTTATCCCACTTTTAACTGAAGTGAATCCAGTTTACCCTGTTTGGAGAATTGGGAATTTTTTTTTTATAATAATAAAACCAGAATGAATCACGATGTAAGACGCTTGCTTTGGAATCAGAAATCAGTTTTGAATCACCCTGAATTTGAATCAAGATCATAGGAGTTATGATGAAGAAGTTATTCCACTTTTAACCGAAGTGACTCCAGTTTACCCTTTTTGAAGGTTTGACAATTTCTTCTTGATTCTAATTAAACCAGAATGAATCAAGATGTAAGAAGCTTGATTTGGACTCATAAATCAGTGCAGAATCATCCTGAAGTTGAATCAATATCATTGGACTTATGATGAATCAGTTATTCCACATTTAAACGAAGTTATTCTAGTTTAGCCTGTTTGGAGATTTGGCAATTTCTTCTTGATTCTAATCAAACCAGTATGAATCAAGATGTAAGAAGCTTGATTTGGACTCATTAATCAGTGAACAATCACCCTGAAGTTGAATCAAGATCATAGGAGATATGATGAAGAAGTTAACCCACTTTTAACTGAAGTGATTCCAGTTTACCATGTTTGGACATTTGGCAATTTCTTCTTGATAAAAATAAAACCAGAATGAATCACGATGTAAGAATATTGATTTGGACTTATAAATCAGTTTAGAATCACCCTGAATATGAATCAAGATCATAGGAATTATGATGAAGAAGTTATCCCACTTTTAACCGAAGTGACTCCAGTTTACCCTTTTTGGAGATTTGGCAATTTCTTCTTGATTCTAATCAAACCAGAATGAATAAAGATGTAAGAATCTTGATTTGGACTCATAAATCAGTGTAGAATCATCCTGAAGTTGAATCAATATCATTGGAGTTATGATGAATAAGTTATCCCACTTTTAACCGAAGTGATCCCAGTTTGCCCTGTTTTGAGATTTGGCAATTTCTTCTTGATACTAATAAAACCAGAATGAATCATGATGTAAGAAGATTGATTTGGACTCATAAATAAGTTTATAATCACCCTGAAGTTGAATCAAGATTATAGGAGTTATGATGAAGAAGTTATCCCACTTTTAACCGAAGTGATCCCAGTTTGCCATGTTTTGAGATTTGGCAATTTCTTCTTGATACTAATAAAACCAGAATGAATCACGATGTAAGAAGATTGATTTGGACTCATTAATCAGTGTAGAATCACCCTGAAATTGAATCAAGATCATAGGAGATATGATGAAGAAGTTATCCCACTTTTAACCGAAGTGAATCCAGTTTACCATGTTTGGACATTTAGCAATTTCTTTTTTATACTAATAAAACCCGAATGAATCACGATGTAAGAAGCTTGATTTGGAATCAGAAATCAGTTTAGAATCATCCTGAATTTGAATCAAGATCATAGGAGTTATGATGAAGAACTTATTCCACTTTTAACCGAAGTGACTCCAATTTATCCTGTTTGGAGATTTGTCAATTTCTTCTTGATTCTAATTAAACCAGAATGAATCAAGATGTAAGAAGCTTGATTTAGACTCATAAATCAGTGGAGATCATCCTGAAGTTGAATCAATATCATTGGACTTATGATGAATAAGTTATTCCACTTTTAAACGAAGTTATTCTAGTTTACCCTGTTTGGAGATTTGGCAATTTCTTCTTGATACTAATTAAACCAGAATGAATCACGATGTAAGAAGCTTTATTTGGACTCATAAATCAGTGTAGAATCACCTTGAAGTTGAGCCAAGATCATAGGAGTTATGATGAAGAAGTTATCCCACTTTTAACCGAAGTGATTCCAGTTTACCCTGTTTCGAGATTTGCCAATTTCTTCTAGATTCTAATCAAACCAGAATAAATAAAGATGTAAGAAGTTTTATTTGGAATCATAAATCAGTTTAGAATCTTCCTGAATTTGAATCAAGATCATAGGAGTTATGACGAAGAAGTTATCCCACTTTTTACCGAAGTGACTCTAGTTTACCCTGTTTGGAGATTTGGCAATTTCTTCTTGATTCTTAATAAAACAGAATGAATAAATATGTAAGAAGCTTGATTTGGAATCATAAATCAGTGCAGAATCATCCTGAAGTTGAATCAATATCATTGGACTTATGATGAAGAAGTTATTCCACTTTTAACCGAATTGATTCTAGTTTATCTTGTTTGGAGATTTGGCAATTTCTTCTTGATTCTAATCAAAGCAGAATGAATCAAGATGTAAGAAGCTTGATTTGGGCTCTTAAATAAGTTTAGAATAATCCTGAATTTGAATTAAGATCATAGGAGTTATGATGAAGAAGTTATCCCACTTTTAACCGAAGTGTCTCCAGTTTACCCTGTTTGGAGATTTGACAATTTCTTATTGAATCTAATTAAACCAGAATGAATCAAGATGTAAGAAGCTTGATTTGGACTCATAAATCAGTGTAGAATCATCCTGAAGTTGAATCAATATCATTGGAGTTATGATGAAGAAGTTATCCCACTTTTAACCGAAGTGATTCTAGTTTACCCTGTTTGGAGAGTTGGCAATTTCTTCTTGATACTAATTAAACCGGAACGAATCACGATGTAAGAAGTTTGATTTGGACTCATAAATAAGAATAGAACCTGTAGCATCCCCAAATCTGGATAAGGCCTTCGGGCACGGCCATGGTGCGGGGGAACGCACTGGTCAGGTCATGTGACCTAAAGACAAGCGTACCATGGCTGGAAGGGATGGTCAAGTGCATCAGTATGCTGAGACTTGACCAGAATTGGATGGAGACAAGTAAATAAGGACTGGATGAGTGCTAAGGCAGCTGGTGAGTAAAGGGAAGTAGCTCAATCAGCTAGGGCAAGCTCAGGGTAAGCTTACACTAAGCTAAAGTCAGCTCCCGTAGGTGGATCACAAGCTTAACCAGCTAGGACAAGCTTGGAGCAGCTCCCACTAGCTAGGGCCAGCTCCAGCAGCTAGATCATTAGCTCCATCAGCTGGTACGAGCTCAGGGTAGCTCACACTAGCTTAGGTCAGCTCCAGCAGCTGGACCACTAGCTCACTCAGCTGGGGTAGCTGGCATTCAGCTCAACTCAGCTGGGTGGAGTGTTATGGTCCGGGCCAGTGTGGTCGGGTCATGGGCGGTTGTGGTCCGGTTGGTTGTGGGTCGATCACAAAGGGCCCATGGGTCAAGGGCTGATCTTGTTGGGTATGGGGGCTTCGTGGGTTTGGGTACTTGGGCAAGCAGGCCAGACATCATGATATGGGTGTGGGCTTATGTTTCGTCCAGCCCAAAGGGAAGAAGGGGCAGTTCCAGGCGGTTGGAGGCAGTTTGGCCGAATGGGTGTAAACTGCCCAATCGGTTGTGCCTGTTCGCCCAGGCAGTTGGCCGACCCCTTTCCCTATAAAAACACAGCCATGGGAACGAAAACACACACAATTTTACCTAAGGAAAGCTCTGCCAAAATCGTGACAGAAAGAAAGATAGAGAGAGAGAGAGAGATCAAAAGGTTGGTCGTGTGGGTTGTTGGTGAATTCCGACCAGAAGTGTGTCTGTGTGGTTTGAAGATCGGTTGATGATGGTTATCAGAGGAAAGGATAAGGATGTGGAGAAATGCTTGAGCACTCCTGAGCGTACGCCCAAGGTGAGTGGGATGGACCGAACCATCCTACCATGGCCCCGGGTGGAATTCCGTGTAGGCTGTGGTCGGATTGGTTGGACCAGACCCATCTCTTTTCTTTCCCTTTATGATCTACTCGTGTTCTTCTATGTTCTGAATGTGTTGGATGATTCCGACACAGAATGGCCGAGCCATGGCCTTGGTTGTTCAGTGAAACTCTCCATGGCCTTGGTTGGGCAGGTATGTCCGGATCTCTTAGTTCCGGATGGAATTGATGGGATCCGACCATGGATTCCTATTAATGGGGATTTATCATGAATTATCATGTATTTAGATTGGGTTTATCAAACCAAATCGATGGTGGTCAGTTATGGCCGGTTTGGTAGAAATTGGCCGAATTCTATGTGAAGGAGGCCGGTTCTCACCAATCTGATTGTGGATTCTTCTTAGTTGGGATTTTTAAGAGATTATCATGAGTTTTAATAATAAGTTGAAGTACTTTCAAAAAGGGTCAGAAATGGACCCGACCATGGGCGGATCCGGTACAGTCGGGTCAATGGACTGGGCTGGATCGGATCAGACTGACCAGGTGTTGATTCTGGTATTAGGATAGTCATAGTTGAGTATCCTGGTGTGACCGTGGCTTAGTGTACTGATTGGGATAGTTTGGGAACTTAGACTAGGAGAACCGAACCGAACCATGCAATATAACTTGTGAATGTTAAGCTATCGGATTACTTATGTTATTCTATTGTGTGTATGTTGGTTTCAGGATCTGACCAGGACCGTGGCAAGGCCAAGGAACCATGAGGACCAGGCCGTGGATGGATGTGTGGGTTGGGATAGTATAGTATTGTATTGTAATATGAACTTATGGTAGCCTAATGTGCAAACTGAATGATATGACTTCATTGTATGGATCACATGTTTGTTATTAATAAAGATACAATTTCTCTTATTGTCTAGAATTAGGGTTGGAATGGATGAACCTCACTTGATCGAAAATGACTTAGTAAATTATGGAACATTAAAAGAGAACAAACTCCCTATGATCTAGCTAAGTAAGGCCGCGGGTCCAAGTTGGGCTTAACAGCCAGGAACGGGTCTTACAAATTGGTATCAGAGCGGAGTTGATTCTAGGATTGGTTTGGGTTGGGTTAGTCACCACACATCCAGCTGGGTCCCATGGTATGGTCTGGTTATTTGTTTAGTCTTAGGAATTGTTTGTGGATATTTGTTAAGTCTAGTGGACTAACTCGATTTGCTTACTTGTTTTGAATCCCAAGGGTGGAAAGAGCAAGTCTAAGTCTCGGAAGGGAAAGGAGGCTAGTGGAGCATCCGGTCAAGTGGGTGCAGATGATGTGAATCTGGCCGCAACATTGCCAATCCAAACGGATTTGGGTAATGTTGGGATCGGATTGTCTACTGATCAGCCCAACCCGACTGAGATTCATGTGGAGGGAGCTGATGGGGTTGTTGGTTCTGGACAGCAACAACCTGAGGAGCATGAGGGTGAGGGTGAATCGTCACATGCTGGACGCCTGGATGACCAGAATGTGGCTACGGATGGTAGGACAGCTGGTCGAGTGAATCAGGCTGTGGAACCAACCATGCATGAGGTTTTGGAGGTCATGAAGGCTATGGGTGCTCAGATGGCTTTGACTCAGGCGATTACACCTTTGGGTCAGGCCATACCGATCCAGACAGCTATTCCCATTGGGAACCCTCAGATTGGTCGTACCACAGCAGCTCAGGCAGCCGAAGGAGTGGCTCCAGTGCAAGTGGAACATGTGGCTGAAGTGATTGAGATTGATCCCCCAGCCAGGGCAGCTTGGAAAGTTGATTACTTGATAGTTCTGGAGGACATCTCCAAGTTGGGTACCAAACACTTTGCTGGAAGTGTTGACCCTATGGAGGCTGATGAGTGGAGAACCAGGCTGGTTCGAAACTTCAATTTCACACGATGTCCTGAGGAGTACCAGAAGGACATTGCAGTGCACTTCCTGGAGGGAGATGCACATAACTGGTGGTTGGCTCTGGATAAGCATATGAATGGTGCCCTTGTGTGTTTTGCTGATTTTGAGGTTGAGTTCAACCACAAGTACTTTCCAGCTGAGGCTTGGGATCGTTTGGAGGCCAAGTTCTTGGACTTGGTCCAGGGAGGCAGGTCAGTACGAGTGTATGAGGAGGAGTTTAACCGACTAAGGCGCTATGTGGGTAAGGAGTTGGAGGATGAGGCAGTTCAGGTGAGACGGTTCATCAGAGGCATTAGGGCTGAACTTAGGACCTACTGCTCAGTCCGCACCTTCCCAACAGTGTCCGAGCTGGTTGAAAGGATGGCCTTGCTGGAGGTCAACCTTGCAGATGAACAAAAACAGAAGGTTAAGAGTGTGGTGGTGTCATCTAGTCACAATGGTGACCGGAAAAGGAAGAGGGACCAGGTTGAGGAGGGTAAAACCTCAAGTGGTAGGCCTGTGTGCCCTTAGTGTGGCCGTCATCATGGAGGGGAATGTTGGAGAGCAATGGGAGCTTGTCTCCGTTGTGGTAAGATGGACCACTCAGCCCGTGACTGTCCCAGGCAGGAGCAAGGGGCTGGTGGGGATACCAGGACTTGCCATTATTGTGGAAAGAGGGGACACCTCCGAAAGGATTGTCCTAAGCTGGCAGCCAGGGCTAACAAGAACCGTGGAGAGGCCTGTAAGACAGACCAGAACCGCGGGCAGCCATCAGCACCGCGTGTGTATGAGCTGTCCAAGAATGAGGACAAGGCTGGACCATTCCTAGCAATCACTGGTAATGTGTCTGATCCTACTCTTTTCAATTCTGTAGGATTGCATGGTATGGAACCTAGGATGGTTAGATACTTAGTTTGGGTCATATGTAGGGACCCTAAGTATTGGTGGTGTGGAAACACATGTACTTTTCGATACTGGAGCTACACATAGTTTTGTGAGTCCGGGGATGCTCGGAAAGGGGTTGTTCCAGTTGGGAACGGGGGATTGTCCTGGGGTAGTGAATGCGGCTGGTGGCCAAGTCATGCGTTCACTAGGGGTGATTCAGGACGTCCCAGTGATGATCCAGGACAGGGTCATGCCTGTGGATCTTGTAGTAGTCCACCTAAAGAATCACGAGGTGATCTTAGGTATGGATTGGCTTGGAAAGAATCGGGCCACTCTTGACTGTCACCGGGGGCGTGGTGCTTTTTGAGAGTGGGTGTGGGACTCCGATCAAGTTCCAAGGTATACGTCCAACCTCTGGATGCTTGGTGGTGTCAGCTATCCAGTGTGACAAGATGCTGAGGAAGGGTTGCGAAGCTTATCTGGCCACAATCGCCACTAAGGAGGTTGTAGGGGGTGGTGACCCGGAGGGAATACCGCTGGTTGGTGAGTTCCAGGATGTGTTTTAGGGCACTGCAGGAATCCCCCATGACAGGTTGGACCCTTTCATAATAGAAATCGAACCAGGGACGGCCCCATTATCCAAAAGTCCTACATAATGGCTCCTGCCGAAATGGCCGAGCTTAAGAAACAGCTTGAGGAATTGCTGGATAAGGGTTTCATACGACCAAGTGTGTCACCCTGGGGAGCACCAGTCCTCTTTGTGAAAAAGAAGGATGGTAGTTTCAGATTGTGTATTGACTATCGAGGGTTGAACCGGGTGACTGTGAAGAATAAGTACCCATTGCCTCAGATAGATGAGTTGTTAGATCAACTCAAGGGTGCAAAGTGGTTTTCCAAAATAGATTTGGCTTCAGGGTATCATCAGATTCCCATTGAACCAAATGATGTAAGGAAAACAGCTTTTCGGACCAGGTATGGCCACTATGAGTTTGTGGTCATGCCATTTGGACTAACCAATGCACCAGCAGCTTTCATGAAGATGATGAACAGCATTTTCAGGGATTTCTTAGAGGAGTTTGTGATCATCTTTATTGATGATATCTTGGTCTACTCCAAGACCAAGGAGGATCATGAGAAACATCTAAGAGCAGTGTTGTGACGATTGAGGGAACATCAACTCTTTGCCAAATTGAGAAAATGCAGTTTTTGGCAAAGGAGTGTTGAGTTCCTGGGTCACATTGTATCCGACCCAAGGTGTATCCATTGATCCAGAAAAGATCAAGGCCATCCAGGAATGGCCTAGACCAAAGAGTGCTACGGAGGTTAGGAGTTTCTTGGGTTTGGCCGGGTACTACAGAAAGTTTGTCAAGGGGTTTGCAATTTTGGCTGAACCTATGACACAACTAACTGGAAAAGATGTGAAGTTCATATGGACTGAGAAGTGTGACACATGTTTTTTCAGCACTTAAGGACATGCTGACCAGTGCACCCGTACTGGTGTTGCCAGAGGCAGACCAACCATATGTGGTATACACAGATGCATCCATCACTGGATTGGGATGTGTACTGACCCAACATGGCAAGGTCATTGCTTATGCCTCTAGACAATTAAGGAAGCATGAGGGAAAACTACCCAACCCACGACCTAGAGATGGCCGCAGTGGTATTTGCCCTCAAAATATGGCGATCATACTTGTATGGTGCCAAGGTTCAGATCTTAACCGACCACAAGAGCCTAAAAGTATATATTCACTCAACCCGAGTTGAATTTGAGACAGAGGAGATGGATGGAATTTGTGGCCGATTATGATCTTGAGATTGCTTACCACCCAGGTAAAGCAAACTTGGTGGCTGATGCCCTTGAGCCGGAGAAGGGCCGAGGTATCAGCTGAAAGGGAATCAGATGTGCTGGAAGGAATGGTCCGGACATTGCGTCTGAACACATTGGTCAGCGAGGACGAGCCATTGGGTTTAGAAAGCGGTGAACCAGGCTGATCTTCTTACCAGGATTAGACAAGCACAGAGCTTTGATGAGAACCTACAAAAGGTTGCTCGTAATGAGCTGACTGAGTATCATATCACCTCAGATGGCACTATTTTAGTGCGTGGTCGAGTCATTGTACCCAATGATAGGAATCTTAAGGAGGAAATTATGAGGCAATCTCATAAGTCCTAAGTTCTCAGTACATCCTGGTGCCACCAAGATGTACCAAGATATCAAGAGATACTATCATTGGATCCGGATGAAGGTGGACATAGCAGAGTGGGTCTCTAAGTGCTCTACCTGTCAGTTGGTTAAGGCAGAGCATCAAGTCCCTAGTGGCTTACTCCAGAGTCTACCTATCCCAGAATGGAAGTGGGATCATATTACAATGGATTTTGTAACGGGTTTTCCTACACTCGGAAAGAAGAATGATGCGGTCTGGGGTGATTGTGGACCGACTGACTAAATCGGCTCACTTCCTAGCCGTAAAGAAAGGAGATGGAGTTGACCAGATTGTGCACACGTACATGAATGAGATTGTACGGCTGCATGGGGTTCCATCTAGTATTGTGTCGGACAGAGATCCGAGGTTCACCTCTAGGTTCTGGAGAGCCTTCCAAAAGACCTTAGGAACTAGAGTGAACATGAGTACGCGTACCACCCACAAACGGATGGGCAATCTGAACGCACCATCAGGACATTGGAGGATATGCTGAGAGCATGTGTTTTAGATTGGGGTGATTCATGGGGAGAAGCATTTGCCTCTGGTGGAGTTTTGCTTACAACAACAGCTTCCACCAGAGCATAGGGATGTCGCCATATGAAGCTTTATATGGACGACCATGCAGGACACCAGTATGCTGGACCCAAGTGGGGGAGCGCAGCATGGTTGGATCCTGAGATAGTTGGAGGAGACCACTGAGAAAATCAAGTTCATCCAGGACCGGATGAAGGCAGCTCAGGATCGACAAAAACACTATGCTGACAAGCGTAGGAAGGATCTTGAGTTTGAAATTGGTGATATGGTCTACCTGAAGATGATTACTTTCCAAAGGTAGAGTAAGAATCTCAGGTAGGAGAAAATTGGATCCAAGGTACTTAGGTCCCTTCCGGATCAGTGAGAGGATTGAGGCAGTGGCCTACAAGTTGGAACTACCATCAGCAATGGATGCGTTCCACAATGTGTTCCATGTGTCCCAACTTCGGAAGTGTTTGTCAGACCAAGATGTTTACATTCCTCATATTCCAGCAGACCTTGGGACGAACCTGACCTAGAGACAAGGCCAATTCGAATCGTGGACATGATGGAGAAAGCAACTAGGAATAAGGTGGTCCAAATGGTTTAAGGTAATCTGGGAATGTAATGGGCGTGAGGAAACAACTTGGGAAACTGAAGCCAGAATGAGGCTGAATTTCCTAAGTGGTTTGAGCAATATGAAACCAGAGAGTATACTTGTTCTAGATTCGAGGACTAATCCAATTCAAGTGGGGGAGACTTGTAGCATCCCGAAATCTGGATAAGGCCTTCGGGCACGGCCATGGTGCGGGGGAATGCACTGGTCAGTCAGTGACCTAAAGACAAGCGTACCATGGCTGGAAGGGATGGTCCAAGTGCATCAGTATGCTGAGACTTGACCAGAATTGGATGGAGCAGTAAATAAGGACTGGATGAGTGCTAAGGCAGCTGGTGAGTAAAGGGAGTAGCTCAATCAGCTAGGGCAAGCTCAGGGTAAGCTTACACTAAGCTTAAGTCAGCTTCCGGTAAGGTGGATCACAAGCTTAACCTGATAGGAAAGCTTGGAGCAGCTCCACTAGCTAGGGCCAGCTCCAGCAGCTAGATCATTAGCTCCATCAGCTGGTACGAGCTCAGGCTAGCTCACACTAGCTTTAGGTCAGCTCCAGCAGCTGGACCACTAGCTCACTCAGCTGGGGGTAGCTGGCATTCAGCTCAACTCAGCTGGGTGGAGTGTTATGGTCCGGGCCAGTGTGGTCGGGTCATGGGCGGTTGTGGTCCGGTTGGTTGTGGGTCGATCACAAAGGGCCCATGGGTCAAGGGCTGATCTTGTTGGGTATGGGGGCTTCGT
>CAJHQQ010003652.1:0-40061 GCA_905132885.1 Moricandia moricandioides
CCCTTATCAGAATTCCCCATCCCTGATCGGAAATCCTTTCCCAAACGATTACACTCGCCGGAAAGATCAGCACCACAATCGGCCCTCTTTTTGGCCGAGAACTCTGTCTCTTATTCTCTCTCTCTCTCTCTCTCTCTCTCTCACGTTTTCTCTGAGTATTTTACTCTGGAACTGAATGATAAAAACGTGCAGGGAGGACCCCTATTTATAGAGGGCGAGGGTGTAAGTCTTGCCCCACAAACAGGCACGACTTGTTGGTGAAGGGGCACGATTTGGTCGATAGGTTGCAACCCTTGACCACCCGCAACCCTTCGCCCATACAAGACCTTTATTGGGTCGATATCAAGCCCAACCACGACCCAGACCCACCAGACTTAGCCCATGGCCTAGCCCAAGGGTCCACCAGGTCCCAACCACATGGCCGGAACACCCTTACCCACCACCAGCCCGGACCCGGACCAACTGCCCAGAACCTAAACACTCTGTCCAGCTAAGATGAGCTGATCCCCAGCTGGTCAAGCTGACGGAGCTGGTAACTCAGCTGAATGAGCTGACCTAGGTAGTGTGGAGCTGACCTGAGCTTAGTCGAACTGTGTTTAGCTGGTCGAGCTGACCGTACACTTGGTCAAGCTGCCCAAACAGTTTTTCTAGCTCTTTAACTCGTTTTTCTCCCTCTCCTTTGGTTAAGTCCTTATGACTTAACTTTCGTTGACCATGGAACGTATTTAACTTGATCTAAACGATCCTTAGTTCATTTCCTAGAACCATGGTCAGTCACACAATCCTTATTCAGGATTGGGGGTGCTACATAATCACCCTTAAGTTGAATCAACATCATAGGAGTTCTGATGATGAAGTTATCCCATTTTCAACCGAAGTGATTCCAGTTTACCCTATTTGGAGATTTGGCAACTAGTTCTTGATTCTAATAAAACCAGAATGAATCACGATGTCAGAAGCTTTATTTTGAATCATAAATCAGTGTAGAATCATCCTTATGTTGAATCAATATCATACGAGTTATGATGAAGAAGTTATCCGGCTTTCAACCGAAGTTATTCTAGTTTACTCTGTTTGGAGATTCAACAATTTCTTATTGATTGTAATCAAATCAGAATGAATCATGATTTAAGGAGCTTTGTTTGTACATACAAATCAGTGGCCAATCTTCCTGAATTTGAATCAATGTCATAGGAGTTATGATGCAGAAATTATCCTACTATCAACCGAAGTGATTCCAGTTTTCCCTATTTGGAGATTTGGCAATTTGTTCTTCATTCTAATAAAACCAGAATGAATCACGATGTCAGAAGCTTTATTTTGACTCATAAATCAGTGGAGAATCACCCTGATGTTTAATCAATATCATACGAGTTATGATGAAGAAGTTATCCCACTTTCAACCAAAGTTATTCTAGTTTACTCTGTTTAGAGATTTGACAATTTTTTATTGATTCTAATCAAACCAGAATGAATCACGATGTAAGAAGCTTCGTTTGGACATAAAAATCAGTGGTTAATCACCCTGATGTTGAATCAATATCATACGAGTTATGATGAAGAAGTTATCCCACTCTCAACTGAAGTTATTTTAGTTTACTCTGTTTGGAGATTTAACAATTTCTTATTGATTCTAATCAAACCAGAATGAATCACGATTTAAGAATCTTCTTTTGGACATATAAAGTGTGGTTAATCACCTTGAAGCCGAATCAATATGATAGGAGTTATGATGAAGAAGTTATCCCACTTTCAACCGAAGTGATTCCAGTTTACCCTGTCTGGAGATTTGGCAATTTGTTCTTGATCTAATAAAACCAGAATGAATCCCGATGTCAATAGCTTGATTTTGACTCATAAATCAGTGGAGAATCAACCTGATGTTGAATCAATATCATACGAGTTCTGATGAAGAATTTATCCCACTTTCAACCGAAGTTATTCTAGTTTACTCTGTTTGGAGATTTTACAATTTCTTATTGATTCTAATCAAACCAGAATGAATCAAGATGTCAGATGCTTGCTTTTGACTGATAAATCTGTATAGAATCACCCTGCTGTTGAATCAATATCATACTAGTTATGATGAACAAGTTATCCCACTTTCACTCGAAGTGATTCTAGTTAATCTGTTTAGAGTTTTGACTATTTCTTATTGATTCTTATCAAACCAGAATGAATCACAATGTAAGAAGCTTTATTTGGACACACAAATCAGTGGCTAATCATTCTTAAGTTGAATCAATATCATAGAAGTTATGATGAAGAAGTTATCCCACTTTCAACACAATGATTCTAGTTTACCCTATTTGGAGATTTGGCAATTTGTTCTTGATTCTAATAAAAACAGAATGAATCACGATGTCAGAAGCTTTATTTTGACTCATAAATCAGTGTATAATCCCCCTTATGTTGAATCAATATCATACGAGTTATGATGAAGAAGTTATTCCACTTTCAACCGAAGTTATTATAGTTTACTCTTTTTGGAGATTTGACAATTTCTTATTTATTCTAATAAAACCAGAACAAATCATGATGTAAGAAGCTTTAATTGTACATACAAATCAGTGGCGAATCCCCCTGAAATTGAATCAATATCATAGGACTTATGATGAAGAAGTTATCCCACTATCAACCGAAGTGATTCCAGTTTAGCCTATTTGGAGATTTGGCAATTTGTTCTTGTTTCTATTAAAACCCGAAAGAATCATGATGTCAGAAGCTTTATTTTGACTCATAAATCAGGGTAGAATCACCCTCATTTTGAATCAATATCATACGAGTTATGATGAAGAAGTTATCCCACTTTCAACCGAACTTATTCTAGTTTACTCTGTTTGGAGATTTAACAATTTCTTATTGATTCTAAGAAAACCAAAATGAATCACGATGTAAAAAGTTTCATTTGGACACGAAAATCAGTGGCTAATCACCCTGAAGTTGAATCAATATCATAGGAGTTATGATGAAGAAGTTCTCCCATTTTCAACCGAAGTGATTCTAGATGACCTTGTTTGGAGATTTGACAATTTGTTCTTGATTCTAATAAAACCAGAAAGAATCAAGATGTCAGATGCTTGATTTTGACTCATAAATCTGTGGAGAATCACCCTGCTGTTGAATCAATATCATACGAGTTATGATGTTAGAAGCTTATGATGAAGAAGATATCCCATAAAACTTGATTCTAATAAAACTAACATAAATCATTGGATAATAATCCTGATGTTAAATCAATATCATATGAGTTATGATGAAGAAGATATCCCACTTTCAACCTAAGTTATTCTAGTTAACTCTGTTTGCAGATTTTACAATTTCTTATTGATTCAAATCAAACCAGAATGAATTATCATAGGAGTTATGATGAAGAAGTTATCTCACTTCCAATCGAAGTGATTCTAGATTACCCTGTTTGGAGAATTGACAATTTGTTATTGATTCTAATAAAACCAAAACAAATCACGATGTCAGAAGCTTGATTTTGACTCACTAATCAGTGGAGAATAACCCTGATGTTTAATCAATATAACACGAGTTATGATGAAGAAGTTATCGCATTATCAACCAAAGTGATTCCAATATACTTTATTTGGAGATTTGGCAATTTCTTCTTGATTCTAATAAAACCAGAATGAATAACGATGCCAGAAGATTTTTTTTTTACTCATAAATCACTGGAGAATCACCTTCATGTTTAATCAATATCATACGAGTTATGATGAAGAAGTTATCCCACTTCCAACTGAAGTCATTCTAGTTTTCTCTGTTTGGAGATTTGACAATTTCTTATTGATTCTAATCAAACCAGAATGAATCAAGATGTAAGAAGATTCATTTGGATACACAAATCAGTGATTAATCACCCTGAAGTTAAATCAATATCATGAGAGTTATGATGAAGAAGTTATCCCACTTTCAACCGAAGTATTTCCAGTTTACCCTGTTTGGAAATTTGGCAATTTTTTCTTGATTCTAATAAAACAAGAATGAATCACGATGTCAGAAGCTTGATATTGACTCATAAATCAGTGAAGAATCACCCTGATGTTGAGTCAATATCATACGAGTTATGATGAAGAAGTTATCTCACTTTCAACTGAAGTGATTCTAGTTTACTCTGTTTGGAGATTTAACAATTTCTTATTGATTTTAATCACACCACAATGAATCACGATGTAAGAAGTTTCATTTGGACATACAAATCAGTGGTTAATTACCCTGAAGTTGAATCAATATCATAGGAGTTATGATGAAGAAGTTATCCCACTTTCAACCGAAGTGATTCCAGATGACCCTGTTTGGAGATTTGGCAATTTGTTCTTGATTCTAATAATACCAGAAAGAATCAAGATGTCAGATGCTAGATATTGACTCATAAATCTGTGGAGAATCACCCGGCTATTGAATCAATATCATACGAGTTATGCTAAAGAAGTTATCTCACTTTCTACCGAAGTGATTCTAGTTTATTCTGTTTGGAGATTTCACAATTTTTTATTGATTCTAATCAAACCAGAATGAATCAGGATGTAAGAAGTTTCATTTTGACACTGAAATCAGTGGATATTAACCATGAAGTTGAATCAATATCATAGGAGTTATGATGAAGAAGTTATCCCACTTTAAACCGAAGTGATTCCAAATGACCATGTTTGGAGTTTTGGCAATTAGTTCTTGATTCTAATAAAACAAAAATGAATCACGATGTCAGAAGCTTGATTTTGACTCATTAATCAGTGGAGAATAACCCTGTTGTTGGATGAATATCATACGAGTTATGATGAAGAATTTATCCCATTATCAACCGAAGTGATTCTAGTATACCCTATTTGGAGATTTTGCAATTTGTTCTTGATTCTAATAAAACCAGAATGAATCATGATGTCAGAAGTTTTTTTTTGACTCATAAATCAGTGGAGAATTACCCTCATGTTGAATCAATATCATACGAGTTATGATGAAGAAGTTATCCCACTTTCAACCGAAGTGATTCTAGTTTACTCTTTTTGGAGATTTAACAATTTCTTATTGATTCTAAGAAAACCAGAATGAATCACGATGTAAAAAGTTTCATTTGGACACAAAAATCAGTGGCTAATCACCCTGAAGTTAAATCAATATCATAGGAGTTATGATGAAGAAGTTCTCCCATTTTCAACCGAAGTGATTCCAGATGACCTTGTTTGGAGATTTGGCAATTTGTTCTTGATCCTAAAAAACAAGAAAGAATCAAGATGTCAGATGCTTGATTTTGACACATAAATCTGTGGAGAATCACCCTGCTGTTGAATCAATATCATACGAGTTATGATGAACAAATTATCCCAATTTTTAAACGAAGTGATTCTAGTTTACTCTGTTTGCAGATTTTACAATTTCTTATTGATTCTAATCAAACAAGAATGAATCATGATGTAAAAAGCTTCGTTTGGACACACAAACTAGTGGCTAATCCCCTAAAGTTGAATCAATATCATACGAGTTATGATGAAGAATTTATCCCATTATCAACCGAAGTGATTCTAGTAAACTCTATTTGGAGATTTGGCAATTTGTTCTTGATTATAATAAAAACAGAATGAATCAAGATGTCAGTAGCTTTTTTTGACTCATAAATCAGTGGAAAATCACCCTCATGTTGAATCAATATCATACGAGATATGATGAAGAAGTTATCCCACTTTCAACCGAAGTAATTATAATTTACTCTGTTTGGGGATTTGACAATTTCTTATTGATTCTAATCAAACCAGAATGAATCACGATGACAGAAGTTTCATTTGGACACACAAATCAATGGCTAATCACCCTGAAGTTAAATCAATATCATAGGAGTTATGATGAAGAAGTTATCCCACTTTCAACCGAAGTGATTCCAAATGCCCCTGTTTGGAGATTTGGTAATTTGTTCTTGATTCTTATAAAACAAAAATGAATCACGATGTCAGAAACTTGATTTGACTCATAAATCACTGGATAATCACCCTGATGTTGAATCAATATCAAATGAGTTATGATGAAGATTGTATCCCACTTTCAACCAAAGTTATTCTAGTTTACTCTTTTTGGAGATTTGACAATTTTTTATTAATTCTAATCAAACCAGAATGAATCACGATGTATGAAGCTTCATTTGTACACAAAAATCAGTGGCTAATCCCCCTGAGTTGAATCAATATCATAGGAGTTATGATGAAGAAGTTATCTCACTTTCAACCGAAGTGATTGCAGATGATCCTGTTTGGTGATTTCGCAATTTGTTCTTGATTCTAATAAAACCAGAGAGAATAAACATGTCAGATTCTTGATTTTGACTCATAAATCTGTGGAGAATCACCCTGCTGTTGAATCAATATCATACGAGTTATGATGAAGAAGTCATCTCACTTTCAACCGAAGTGATTCTAGTTTACTCTGTTTGGAGATTTGACTATTTCTTGTTGATTCTAATCAAACCAGAATGAATCATGATATAAGAATCTTCCTTTGGATACATAAATTAGTGTTTAATCACCCTGAAGTTGAATAAATATCATAAGAGTTATGATGAAGAAGTTATCTAACTTTCAATTGAATTGATTCCAGTTTACCTTGTTTGGAGATATGACAATTTTTTCTTGATTCTAATAAACCAGAATGAATCAAGATGTCAGAATCTTTATTTTGACTCATAAATCAGTGTAGAATAACCCTCATGTTGAAACAATATCATACGAGTTGTGATGAAGAAGTTATCCACTTTTAACGAAGTGATTGTAGTTTACTCTGTTTGGAGATTTGAAAATTTCTTATTGATTCTAATCAAACCAGAATGAATCACGATGTAAGAAGCTTTGTTTGGACATAACAATATGTGGTTAATCACCCTGAATTTGAATTAATATCATAGGAGTTATGATGAAGAAGGTATCCCACTTTCAAACGAAGTGAATCCAGTTTACCCTGTTTGGAGATTTGGCAATTTGTTCTTGATTTTGACTCAAAAAATCTCAGGAGAATCACCCTGATGTTGACTGAATGTCATACGAGTTTAGATGAACAAGTTATCCCACTTTTAACCAAAGTGATTCTAGTTTACTCTGTTTGGAGATTTCATAATTTCTTATTAATTCTAATCAAAGAAGAATGAATCACGATGTAAGAAGTTTCATTTGGACACACCAATGAGTGGCTATTCACCCTGAAGTTAAATCAATATCATAGGAGTTATGATGAAGAAGTTATCCTACTTTCAATCGAAGTGATTCCAAATGACCCTATTTGGAGATTTGACAATTTTTTCTTGATTCTAATAAAACTAACATGAATCACGATGTTAGAAACTTGATTTTGATTCAGAAATCATTGGATAATAATCCTGATGTTAAATCAATATCATATGAGTTATGATGAAGAAGTTATCCCACTTTCAACCGTAGTTATTCTAGTTTACTCTTTTTGGAGATTTGACAATTTCTTATTGATTCTAATCAAACCAGAATGAATCACGAAGTAAGAATCTTTGTTTGTAAAAAAAAATAAGTGGCTAATCCCCCTGAAGTTGAATCAATATCGTAGGAGTTATGATGAAGAAGTTATCTAACTTTCAATTGAATTGATTCCAGTTTACCTTGTTTGGAGATTTGGCAATTTGTTCTTGATTCCAATAAAAACAGAATGAATCAAGATGTCAGAAAATTGATTTTGACTCATATATCAGTGGAGAATCACCCTCATGTTGAATCAATATCATACGAGTTATGATGAAGAAGTTATCCCACTTTCAACCAAAGTGATTCTAGTTTACTCTGTTTGGAGATTTAACAATTTCTTATTTATTCTAATCAAATCAGAATGCATCACGATGTAAGAAGCTTCGTTTGGACACACATATCAGTGACTAATCCCCCTAAAGTTGAATCAATATCATAGGAGTTATGATGATGAATTTATCTCATTTCCAATCGAAGTGATTCCAAATTATCATGTTTGGAGATTTGGTAATTTGTTATTGATTCTAATAAAACCAAAATGAATCACGATTTCAGAAGCTTGATATTGACTCACTAATCAGTGGAGAATAATCCTGATGTTGAATCAATATCATACAAGTTATGATGAAGAAGTTATCCCACTTTCAACCGAAGTTATTCCAAATGACCTTGTTTGGAGATTTGACAATTTTTTCTTTATTCTAATAAAATCAGAATGAATCAAGATGTCAGAATCTTTATTTTGACTCATAAATCAGTGTAGCATAACCCTCATGTTGAAACAATATCATACGAGTTATTATGAAGAAGTTATCCACTTTTAACGAAGTGATTCTAGTTTACTCTGTTTGGAGATTTGAAAATTTCTTATTGATTCTAATCAAACCAGAATGAATCACGATGTAAGAAGCTTTGTTTGGACATAAAAATATGTGGTTAATCACCCTGAAGTTGAGTTAATATCATAGGAGTTATGATGAAGAAGTTATCTCACTTTCAACCGAAGTGAATCCAGTTTACCCTGTTTGGAGATTTGGCAATTTGTTCATGATTCTAATACAACCAGAATGAATCACGATGTCAGAAGCTTGATTTTTACTCAAAAAACTCTGGAGAATCACCCTGATGTTGACTCAATGTCATACGAGTTAAGATGAACAAGTTATCCCACTTTTAACCGAAGTGATTCTAGTTTACTCTGTTTGGAGATTTCACAATTTCTTATTAATTCTAATCAAACCAGAATGAATCACGGTGTATGAATTTTCATTTGGACACACCAATCAGTGGCTATTCACCCTGAAGTTGAATCAATATCATAGGAGTTATGATGAAGAAGTTATCCCACTTTCAATCGAAGTGATTCCAAATGACCCTGTTTGGAGATTTGACAATTTGTTCTTGATTCTAATAAAACTAACATGAATCACAATGTTAGAAACTTGATTTTCACTCATAAATAATTGGATAATAATCCTGATATTGAATCAATATCATATGAGTTATGATGAAGAAGTTATCACACTTTCAACCGAAATTATTCTAGTTTACTCTTTTTGGAGATTTGACAATTTCTTATTGATTCTAATCAAACCAGAATGAATCACGATGTAAGAAGCTTTGTTTGTAAGAAAAAAATCAGTGGCTAATCCCCCTGAAGTTGAATCAATATCGTAGGAGTTATGATGAAGAAGTTATCTAACTTTCAATTGAATTGATTCCAGTTTACCATGTTTGGAGATTTGGCAATTTGCTCTTGATTCCAATAAAAACAGAATGAATCAAGATGTCAGAAGATTGATTTTGACTCATAAATCAGTGGAGAATCACCCTCATGTCGAATCAATATCATACGAGTTACGATGAAGAATTTATCCCACTTTCAACCGAAGTGATTCTAGTTTACTCTGTTTGGAGATTTAACAATTTCTTATTGATTTAATCAAACCAAAATGAATCACGATGTAAGAAGCTTCGTTTGGACACACATATCAGTGACTAATCCCCCTAAAGTTGAATCAATATCATAGGAGTTATGATGAAGAAGTTATCTCACTTCCAATCAAAGTGATTCCAGATTTTCATGTTTGGAGATTTGGTAATTTGTTATTGATTCTAATAAAACCAAAATGAATCACGATTTCAGAAGCTTGATTTTGACTCACTAATCAGTGGAGAATAACCTGATGTTTGTAAGAATAGATAGATTTATGTGTGAGGAAGTTGCAAGACAAGAGTATGGTCGATTTAGATGAAGAAGAATATAAGAAACTAAAGAGAATGGAGGAGAATCCGATGGAGAGTATAAGCAGAATGAAAGTGTTCTTGAGAGTGTTCTTGAGAGTGTCTCTTCCATGGATTATCTTCAGCATTTTGGACCAGATGAGGTTGTTTGGTTTTTTCTTTGGACTCCTTAAAATTTATGAAGTCACCATTCCATTAGGGGTCTCCATCTTAGAGAGTTTGGACCAGTGGACAATAGAATGTACCAACTGGTTTACAACAAACAAAACTTGAATCTAGACTTTGATGAAGCTTGCTGGACTGAGCTGAAGCTTTCTTGAGTTCCAGAGATTAAAGACCTCCTTTATCTTGAGTTCTGGTGAGATTTTTCCCTCCTGGAAAAGCTTTGGACAAGAGGATACAAGGATGGAACAAAACAGAGTTTGAAAGAGATGATCGAACAGAAACAGATTTGCGGAAGCTTTATAGGTTTTCAGGAGCTTGAGAGCTCTGATACCATGTAAGAATAAATAGATTTATGTGTGAGGAAGTTGTAAGACAAGAGTATGGTCGATTTAGATGAAGAAGAATATAAGAAACCAGAGAGAATGGAGGAGAATCCGATGGAGAGTATAAGCAAATGAAAGTGTTCTTGAGAGTATAAGAGATTCAGAGTGATTTTCGTGAGAGAGAAAGTAACCAGAGAATAATGGAGACTTAGAACAGAGAATAATGAAGAAAAGAGGACTCCTCTCTCTTGCTTAATTTCGTGGTCAAGAGGGAGGCTTTATAGCCAAACACAACAAGTTGCCTTAGACAAATAAAGACAGAGAAGAAAGAGAGAGGAAAACAATAGCACAGTGGTCCAAAGACTGCATTCTGACCCAACAGCTCTTTTGGCAGTAGATCTGGATTTGAATTCAAACTTGACTATGACAGCTGGTTAACTCAACCCCACTGGTCTCCCCATGCTTCTTTAGGTTAAGTTAGGCGACTCCAGACCTCTGCCATACCCTATAAGTTTTATAAGATTGCTTTATAAGATCACTCGTTAGGTCTTGTACGGACAGATTCAAACTTGCTCTGGATGCTTCATCTTTGACGCTTGGTCTCTTCACCAGCATTTTTTATCTTCATTCTAACACGGAATAGAGTACTCACCAAGGTAACTTCTTTTAAGCTCCTAATGCATCTCTTTCTCTTCTATCTCTATGGCTTCATGTCAATACATGTGTTTATGTCAATATGCACAAGCGATCTTCACTCTCGACTAATGCTTCTTCCTTCTTCATTCCAACACTCCCCCTCAAGCTTGACCATAAGAAATCCTTGGAAAAGCTTGGAACCCTGAAGAAGCTCCCTCATTAAAAACCTTAGCCAGAAAACCCATTTGGGACAAAACCAGCTAAGGAAAAGAGTAGAGTTCTTCAAACCCTAGGGATTAGCCAGTGAGCCTAAGGAACTTCAGACAACTCATGGTGGAGTCCTTAGGCTCTGGATCATGGCCTCAAATAATGGTACAAGTGTGAACTCCACAGCTTGCCCACATCAACATCTTGGATCACTTCTTTAGGCTGGTTGCGTCTCCCCCATTTTTCTGACTACTCGCCACTTGAAGGAGTTTTAGAGACCACCAGTTTCTGCTTCATAGATCACCAAGTAAGTTACCTTTCATAAGTATGGTGGGGAGCGAACTCCACTTGAATTCCCCACTTGGTAAGACAATACTCAGATCATGGAAGCTCAATCTCATGCTTGGTACTGAGAATAATAAAGGACCAAGCTTGCATTGGGACAGTGAGTTCCTTGAGTCTTCTTTGATCTGGTTTATGATGCAAGTGTGAATTCCACAGCTTGCCAATGGCTTGTGGCGGCTGGATATTCAGGATTGCTTCTTCATTACCCCTCCTCAAGCTTGATCCAGAGAGTATAGGGAAGGACCAATCTTGGAAGTGAGCAAGACTGAGCTAGGACCAGGAGCGCATCATCCCAACAGCTGCGCTTAAGTCAACCAGTTCCTCCTCCCTTGATCTCCTCTCTACTGCCTAGAACAACTCTTCCTTATGTGTCTCTTGGAACAGGAGCTCAACACCCAAAAAGGCTGCGCTTAATTCAACTGTTTATACACACCAGGTATGAGAAGATCCAGCCTGGTGGATGGTTGGTCAACTTCTGGTCTGCCTCTTCATCAATCCTCCTTGAGGTATCTTCAAAGGACAGCCATGTTCTGGCTCAACTAAGACTTATTACCATCTGACATCTTCTCCAACAATCTCTCCATGGTCAGGAATATACATCATGTGTAGGCTCTGAATCAAACAGTAATATACATCATGTGTAGGCTCTGAACACATGGGCAAAGCCTTCTTCTTTGTCTCGGATTGGTGATAGACAGCTAGCACCTCTTGTGTACCTGAAAATCACTCAACGTCCAGCAAAAATTAGACCACACATTAGGATCAGAACTTGACAACTCACCAAGTCTGATCCATAATTATTAACAAGATGCACTGGACTGAATCTGAACAACTCATTCAGTTCAAATCCAAGCAAACCAATTCACTAAATGCTCAAGCATGATAACTCATCAATTACAAGGCATCTAGGCTCATTTTATCACACATATGACAGTAACAGAATGCAATTACAATTTATGATAGTAGCTTAGACTAGACAACTCATCTAATCAATCTACACAACCATAAATGCATCACATGACCAGGAAACTCTCCTAGACCTTTAGCAATGCAACAAGACACAAACTGAGACTAAGCAACTCACTTAGGCCAGACACAATATAGTAATCTCCTAGAACAGTGCATACACAATGTTTAAGTATCATGGAACAGAAACTAGGTTCAAAAGCTTTAGTAACATTAAACTATCCCTAAGATACTAAACACATACTCAAAACAACCAGAAACAATTTACACAATTAAACAAGCTCTTATTAGAGTTCAGGAGGTTAACTTACAGCCAAGGAACCTGAGCTAGTTCCTTGAACCTCCATGGCTGTGAATCACTTGAATTTGGAGTGTTTGAGGTGTGAATTGACTGTCCAACACCTCCTCTTCTTGATTATCTCCTTCTGGTCAAGGAGACACTTCAAAACCCTCATGTCCTCTTCCTGGTCGTGGGTTTTGTTGGTCAGGAACAGAGCATCAGCATGGCTGGCCAGAGAATGATTAGAACAGCCTAGCTTTGATGCTCCTATAGTGACCTTTCTCCAAGAATTGTCTCTTCCATGGATTCTCTTCAGCATTTTGGACCAGATGAGGTTGTTTGGTTTCTTCTTTGGACTCCTTGAAGTTTATGAAGTCACCATTCCATTAGGGGTCTCCATCTTAGAGAGTTTGGACCAGTGGACAATAGAATGTACCAACTGGTTTAAAAGAAACAGAACTTGAATCTGGACTTTGATGAAGCTTGCTGGACTGAGCTGAAGCTTTCTTGAGTTCCAGAGATTAAAGACCTCCTTTATCTTGAGTTCTGGTGAGATTTTTCCCTCCTGGAAAACCTTTGGACCAGAGGATACAAGGATGGAACAAAACAGAGTTTGAAAGAGATGATCGAACAAAAACAGATTTGCGGAAGCTTTATAGGTTTTCAGGAGCTTGAGAGCTATGATACCATGTAAGAATAGATAGATTTATGTGTGAGGAAGTTGTAAGACAAGAGTATGGTCGATTTAGATGAAGAAGAATATAAGAAACCAGAGAGAATGGAGGAGAATCTGATGGAGAGTATAAGAAGAATGAAAGTGTTCTTGAGAGTATAAGAGATTCAAAGTGATTTTCGTGAGAGAGAAAGTAACCAGAGAATAATGGAGACTTAGAACAGAGAATTATGAAGAAAAGAGGACTCCTCTCTCTTGCTTAATTTCGTGGTCAAGAGGGAGGCTTTATAGCCAAACACAACAAGTTGCCCTAGAGAAATAAAGACAGAGAAGAAAGAGAGAGGAAAACAATAGCACACTGGTCCAAAGACTGCATTATGACCCAACAGCTCTTTTGGCAGTAGATCTGGATTTGAATTCAAACTTAACTATGACAGCTGGTTAACTCAACCCCACTGGTCTCCCCATGCTTCTTTAGGTTAAGTTAGGCGACTCCAGACCTCTGCCATACCTTATAAGTTTTATAAGATTGCTTTATAAGATCACTCGTTAGGTCTTAAAACGGACAGATTCAAACTTTCTCTGGACGCTTCATCTTTGACGCTTGGTCTCTTCACCAGCATTATTTATCTTCATTCTAACACGGAATAGAGTACTCACCAAGGTAACTTCTTTTAAGCTCCTAATGCATCTCTTTCTCTTCTATCTCTATGGCTTCATGTCAATACATGTGTTTATGTCAATATGCACAAGCGATCTTCACTCTCGACTAATGCTTCTTCCTTCTTCATTCCAACACTCCCCCTCAAGCTTGACCATAAGAAATCCTTGGACAAGCTTGGAACCTTGAAGAAGCTCCCTCATTAAAAACCTTAGCCAGAAAACCCATTTGGGACAAAACCAGCTAAGGAAAAGAGTAGAGTTCTTCAAACCCTAGGGATTAGCCAGTGAGCCTAAGGAACTTCAGACAACTCATGGTGGAGTCCTTAGGCTCTGGATCATGGCCTCAAATAATGGTACAAGTGTGAACTCCACAGCTTGCCCACATCAACATCTTGGATCACTTCTTTAGGCTGGTTGCGTCTCCCCCATTTTTCTGACTACTCGCCACTTGAAGGAGTTTTAGAGACCACCAGTTTCTGCTTCATAGATCACCAAGTAAGTTACCTTTCATAAGTATGGTGGGGAGCGAACTCCACTTGAATTCCCCACTTGGTAAGACAATACTCAGATCATGGAAGCTCAATCTCATGCTTGGTACTGAGAATAATAAAGGACCAAGCTTGCATTGGGACAGTGAGTTCCTTGAGTCTTCTGTGATCTGGTTTATGATGCAAGTGTGAATTCCACAGCTTGCCAATGGCTTGTGGCGGCTGGATATTCAGGATTGCTTCTTCATTACCCCTCCTCAAGCTTAATCCAGAGAGTATAGGGAAGGACCAAGCTTGGAAGTGAGCAAGCCTGAGCTAGGACCGGGAGCGCATCACCCCAACAGCTGCGCTTAAGTCAACCAGTTCCTCCTCCCATGATCTCCTCTCAACTGCCTAGAACAACTCTTCCTTATGTGTCTCTTGGACCAGGAGCTCAACACCCAAACAGGCTGCGCTTAATTCAACTGTTTATACACACAGGGTATGAGAAGATCCAGCCTGGTGGATGGTTGGTCAACTTCTGGTCTGCCTCTTCATCAATCCTCCTTGAGGTATCTTCAAAGGACAGCCATGTTCTGGCTCAACCAAGACTTATTACCATCTGACCTCTTCTCCAACAATCTCTCCATGGTCAGGAATATACATCATGTGTAGGCTCTGAATCAAACAGCAATATACATCATGTGTAGGCTCTGAACACATGGGCAAAGCCTTCTTCTTTGTCTCGGATTGGTGATAGACAGCTAGCACCTCTTGTGTACCTGAAAATCACTCAACCTCCAGCAAGAATTAGACCACACATTAGGATCAGAACTTGATAACTCACCAAGTCTGATCCATAATTTTTAACAAGATGCACTGGACTGAATCTGAACAACTCATTCAGTTCAAATCCAAGCAAACCAATTCACTAAATGCTCAAGCATGATAACTCATCAATTACAAGGCATCTAGGCTCATTTTATCACACATATGACAGGAACAGAATGCAATTACAATTTATGATAGTAGCTTAGACTAGACAACTCATCTAATCAATCTACACAACAATGAATGCATCACATGACCAGGAAACTCTCCTAGACCTTTAGCAATGCAACAAGACACAAACTGAGACTAGGCAACTCACTTAGGCCAGACACAATACAAACAATAGAACTAAGACAAGAACTAGACAAAACATTGCTAGTAATCTCCTTGAACAGTGCATACACAATGTTTAAGTATCATGGAACAGAAACTAGGTTCAAAAACTCTAGTAACATTAAACTATCCCTAAGATACTAAACACAAACTCAACACAACCAGAAACAATTTAAAGAATTAAACAAGCTCTTATTAGAGTTCAGGAGGTTAACTTACAGCCAAGGAACCTGAGCTAGTTCCTTGAACCTCCATGGCTGTGAATCACTTGAATTTGGAGTGTTTGAGGTGTGAATTGACTGTCCAACACCTCCTCTTCTTGATTATCTCCTTCTGGTCAAGGAGACACTTCAAAACCCTCATGTCCTCTTCCTGGTCGTGGGTTTTGTTGGTCAGGAACAGAGCATCAGCATGGCTGGCCAGAGAATGATTAGAACAGCCTAGCTTTGATGCTCCTATAGTGACCTTTCTCCAAGAATTGTCTCTTCCATGGATTCTCTTCAGCATTTTGGACCAGATGAGGTTGTTTGGTTTCTTCTTTGGACTCCTTGAAGTTTATGAAGTCACCATTCCATTAGGGGTCTCCATCTTAGAGAGTTTGGACCAGTGGACAATAAAATGTACCAACTGGTTTACAAGAAACAGAACTTGAATCTGGACTTTGATGAAGCTTGCTGGACTGAGCTGAAGCTTTCTTGAGTTCCAGAGATTAAAGACCTCCTTTATCTTGAGTTCTGGCGATATTTTTCCCTCCTGGAAAACCTTTGGACCAGAGGATACAAGGATGGAACAAAACAGAGTTTGAAAGAGATGATCGAACAGAAACAGATTTGCGGAAGCTTTATAGGTTTTCAGGAGTTTGAGAGTTCTGATACCATGTAAGAATAGATAGATTTATGTGTGAGGAAGTTGTAAGACAAGAGTATGGTCGATTTAGATGAAGAAGAATATAAGAAACCAGAGAGAATGGAGGAGAATCCGATGGAGAGTATAATCAGAATGAAAGTGTTCTTGAGAATATAAGAGATTCAGAGTGATTTTCGTGAGAGAGAAAGTAACCAGAGAATAATGGAGACTTAGAACAGAGAATAATGAAGAAAAGAGGACTCCTCTCTCTTGCTTAATTTCGTTGTCAAGAGGGAGGCTTTATAGCCAAACACAACAAGTTGCCCTAGAGAAATAAAGATAGAGAAGAAAGAGAGAGGAAAACAATAGCACATTGGTCCAAAGACTGCATTCTGACCCAACAGCTCTTTTGGCAGTAGATCTGGATTTGAATTCAAACTTGACTATGACAGCTGGTTAACTCAACCCCACTGGTCTCCCCATGCTTCTTTAGGTTAAGTTAGGCGACTCCAGACCTCTGCCATACCTTATAAGTTTTATAAGATTGCTTTATAAGATCACTCTTTAGGTCTTGTACGGACATATTCAAACTTGCTCTGGATGCTTCATCTTTGACGCTTGGTCTCTTCACCAGCATTATTTATCTTCATTCTAACACGGAATAGAGTACACACCAAGATAACTTCTTTTACGCTCCTAATGAATCTCTTTCTCTTCTATCTCTATGGCTTCATGTCAATATGCACAAGCGATCTTCACTCTCAACTAATGCTTCTTCCTTCTTCATTCCAACAATGTTGAATCAATATCATACGAGTTATGATGAAGAAGTTATCCCACTTTCAACCGAAGTGATTCCAAATGACCTTGTTTGGAGATTTGACAATTTTTTATTGATTCTAATAAAACTAACATGAATCACGATGCTAGAAACTTGATTTTGAATCATAAATCATTGGATAATAACCCTGATGTTGAATCAATATCATATGAGTTATGATGAAGAAGTTATCCCACTTTCAACCGAAGTTATTCTAGTTTACCCTTTTTGGAGATTTGACAATTTCTTATTGATTCTAATGAAACCAGAATGAATCACGATGTAAGAATCTTTGTTTGTAAAAAAAAAAATCAGTGGCTAATCCCCCTGAAGTTGAATCAATATCATAGAAGTTATGATGAAGAAGTTATCCCACTTTCAAACGAAGTTATTCCAGTTTACTCTGTTTAGAGATTTAACAATTTCCTTTTGATTCTAATCAAACAAGAATGAATAACGATGTAAGAAGCTTTTTTTGGACACACAAATCAGTGGCTAATCCCCCTGAAGTTGAATCAATATCATAGGAGTTATGATGAAGAAGTTATCTCACTTCCAATCAAAGTGATTCCAGATTACCATGTATGGAGATTTGGCAATTTGTTATTGATTCTAATAAAACCAAAATGAATCACGATGTCAGAAGCTTGATTTTGACTCACTAATCAGTGGAGAATAACCCCGATGTTGAATCAATATCATATGAGTTATGATGAAGAATTTATCCCATTATCAACCGAAGTGATTCTAGTAAACTCTATTTGGATCCCACTTTCAACCGATGTGATTCTAGTTTACCCTGTTTGGATATTCGACAATTTTTCTTGATTCTAATAAAACCAGAATGAATCACGATGCCAGAAACTTGATTTTGACTCACTAATCAGTGGAGAATAATCCCGATGTTGAATCAATATCATACGAGTTATGATGAAGAAGTTATGCTACTTTCAACCGAAGTGATTTCAAATTACCATGTTTGGAGATTTGACAATTTGTTCTTGATTATAATAAAACCAAATATGAATCACGATGTCAGAATCTTGATTTTGAATCATAAATCAGTGGAGAATCACCCTGGTGTTGAATCAATATCATACGATTTATGATGAAGAAGTTATTTCACTTTCAACCGAAGTGATTCTAGTTTACTCTGTTTGAAGATTTCACTATTTCTTCTTGATTCTAATCAAACCAGAACGAATCATGATGTAAAAAGCTTCGTTTGGACATAAAAATCAGTGGTTAATCAGCTTGAAGCTGAATCAATATCATAGGAGTTATGATGAAGTTATCCCACTTTCAATCGAAGTGATTCCAAATGACCATGTTTGGAGATTTGACAATTTGTTCTTGATTCTAATAAAACTAACATGAATGACGATGTTAGAAACTTGATTTTGACTTATAAATTGGTGGAGAATCACCCTCATGTTATCCTGTTTAGAAACGAAGTGATTCTAGTTTATCCTTTTTGAATTTCTTGATTCCAATAAAAACAGAATGAATCAAGATGTCAGAAGCTTGATTTTGACTCATAAATCAATGGAGAATCACTGTCATCTTGATTCAATATCATACGAGTTATGATGAAGAAGTTATCCCACTTTCAAACGAAGTGATTCTAGTTTACTCTGTTTAGAGATTTAACAATTTATTATTGATTCTAATCAAACCAGAATGAATAACGATGTAAGAATCTTCGTTTGGACACACAAACCAGTGGCTAATCGCCCTAAAGTTGAATCAATATCATAGTAGTTGTGATGAAGAAGTTATCCCACTTTCAACCGAAGTTATTCTAGTTTACTCTTTTTGGAGATTTGACAGTTTCTCATTGATTCTAATCAAACCAGAATGAGTCACGATGTAAGAAGCTTTGCTTGCACACAAAATCAGTGGCTAATCCCCCTGAAGTTGAATCAATATCATATGGGTTATGATGAAGAAGTTATCTCACTTTTAACCGAAGTGATTCTAGTTTACTTTGTTTGGAGATTTGACTATTTTTTATTGATTCTAATCAAACCAGAATGAATGAAGATGTAAAAAGCTTTATTTGGACACACAAATCAGTTGCTAATCACCCTTAAGTTGAATCAATATCATAGGAGTTATGATGAAGAAGTTATCCCACTATCAATTGAAGTGATTCCAGTTTACCCTATTTGGAGATTTGATAATTTGGTATTGCTTCTAATCAAACCAGAATGAATAAAGATGTCAGAAGCTTTATTTTGACTCATAAATCACTGTAGAATCACACTCATGTTGAACAATATCATACGAGTTATGATGAATAAGTTATCCCACTTTCAACCGAAGTTATTCTAGTTTACTCTGTTTGGAGATTTGACAATTTCTTATTGATTCTAATCAAACCAGAATGAACCACGATGTAAGAAGCTTTGTTTGGACATACAAATCAGTGGTTAATCACCCTGAAGTTAAATAAATATCATAGGAGTTATGATGAAGAAGTTATCCCACTTTCAACCAAAGTGATTACAATTTACTCTGTTTGGAGATTTGGCAATTTGTTCTTGAATCTAAAAAAAACAGAATGAATCATGATGTCAGAAGTTTGATTTTGACTCATAAATCTGTGAAGAATCACCCTGATGTTGACTCAATATCATACGAGTTATGATGAAGAAGTAATCTCACTTTCAACCGAAGTGATTCTTGTTTACTCTGTTTGGAGATTTCATAATTTATTATTGATTCTAATCAAACGAGAATGAATCACGATGTAGGAAGCTTCCTTTGGACACACAAATCAGTTGTTAATCACCCTGAAGTTGTTATGAGCCCCTGGTGAGGAGATCCTTTTGTCCATGATACTGTTGAAGGAAGATCTGATGGTTTTGAGAGAGATCTGGGTTTATTTTGATGATGATGGATGGATTGATTGGATGATCTTCAGATATGATCTATGAACTGATCAGATCTCTTGTAGATGTGTCTAAGATCAAGAGAATGAACTTTTTTTTTGATCAAAGACATGTTTTGTTTGCAGAGAATGAACTCCTAGCAATCAGTGTTCATGAATGAACAAGGAATTCACAGATTTAGAGAGAATTTTGATAAAAAGGTGAATGATTTTTCAGAGAGTTCTCAAAGAGTTTAAGTAACAGAAATAGAAGGAAATCGAAAATTCCTAAAATTGTTGAAAATGAGTAAAACTAAAATTATCTTAAAAACTGAATAATTATTTATTTTGGCTGCTCCCTGGCTTGATTTTTGTGGCTATCTCATTAGAAAGAGAGAATAGATCCTCGACTTGGGTATCAGTCTTCTTTTTGATTGAGAAAGGCCTAACTCGTTCATGAGTCTGATCCACATCTTTTCCATCTTGTTTGAATAGTTTTTCATTGCCAAAATAAGCTCATTATGCTCCATTCCGGCTTCTGGTTCATCTTCAAGCTTTCCATTTAGCCATCCCGGTTTATCTTTTAAAAAATAGTCTTCTGGCTCAACCATGATTATATCATCCCCTCCTCCTTTGAAAGGATTTGTCCTCAAATCCAAATCTCCTACATCAAAAGGAAACAAGTAAGTAGCTAGACAAATGATCAAGAAAATAAGCATGAAAACATCATCATAATAAGGTTTTGGACAGAAACTTCCTTGGAATTTTGAAGCCATTTTCCTCTAGTACTTCCATCTCCAAGTCTTAGGCTGATAAGCATGGTGTTTGCTTTTGTTCCTTTGAGACTTATCATGTTGTTCGTGAACACTCAAAACAGAGACTGGATATCCAGAATTATATGTGCAAGACATACAACTATTCATATCAGAAACCAAAGTTCCTTTTCCTAGAACATATAGCACACGTTTCAGATTATCATGATGCCTATCAAAGTAAGTGTTGTACACGAGAATTGTGTCAAGGTCGATGATAGCAAAGTTCCTAGAGAACAATTTCAAAACAGACCCAAGTTTCTCAGATTCAGAACACAAAAGATCAAGTTCAAACCGAGAATTACTTAACCAAGGCTCAGCATGTTTATCAAAGAAAGTGTTGTACACTAATATATCATCAAAGATCAACACCACATCATTCTGCACGGATGATCCCTAATAAACCAAGATTTATCAGTTTCAGATGAAGAAGGATCAGTTTTCCAAACAAAATCATAAACAAATTCAGTTTCAGCCCTAAGTGATTTCGGTTCCTGCAACATTCTAGGTTTGTTCAAAGCACAAGCAGATGCAAAAAAATCATCAGTGAGAAGTTCATACTTAGAACAAATAAGATCAAAGCTATTTTCTTTGAAGACAAATGAATCAAATGATTTTCTAGAATAGAAAACAAGCTGTTGCAGAACAAGCTCCAATGACTTTTCATGATGATCAAAGCTTTTGTTATGTTCCATAAACTGATCAAAACTCAAAACAAGACCAGGATAGATGTCATTACCACATGAAAAACATTTTTGATCAAAAAATTTATCTCGTTCAAGTTTCTTAAAAGAATGCATCATGTTATCAAAAACAGAGTTTGGAACACAAAATTCTTTTACTTTTTCTAGACCAAAACGTTTTACATCATTGGAACTAACAATAACAAACATTTCAGACGGAGAATTAACCAGATCAAATCCCTTACAATGCTCTTGCAGGCTAGGGAACAAAGACTTGGGAATAGTTCTCAGCTCCAAGCTGCTCTGCTGCTCCATCACTTCACCTTGTTTTAAAATCTTTTGTTATGTTTTTGGTGAGTGCTCTTCTGAGACCTGAGACACTGAAGCAAGACTACTCGGATGCACCAGTTCAAGACAAGTTAGTTCTTCACATGTTTTATTGATAACAAGTTCAGATTGAGGAGAGAAAAAAGAACACTGAGGTTTTTTTTCAGATTCTTTCCTTACCTTAGTTGTTTCAGTTTCGAGCTCTTGGATAACCTTCTCTTGATTGCTACAATTCCTCTGACTATCAATCTTTGAGGAAGGACGTGAGGTTGGTCTCCTTTGCTGGTCTGTTACAAAATCTTGCAGTACTTGTTGTGCAATCCTTTTGAAATCATCTTGAAACTGTTGGCTGTCCAAATAATCAAGTGTTGCTGGTTACTTCTGAGACTTCTTTATGGGATCACGACCATAGCAAGCTCCTGTCTCCTCTCTGATATCTTACATATTTGCATGGTTTTTGTCATCTCTTTTGATGAATTTTAAGCATATAGGATATGATTTAGGCATATTTAGGTTGCATTTCATGACATTTGTCTATGTCAGGTGTTGGATATGCTTATTGGTGAGTTTGGAGGCAATTGAGGCTAAGGAAGTGATGTTTGGAGCAAAAGAGGGGTGTAGCGACCAGGCGTAGCGACAAGGAGTGGTCGCTACAGACCCACAGGAGAAATGCGGATGCCGTAGCGACCAGGTGTGGTCGCTACAGACCCACAAGAGAAATGCGGATGCCGTAGCGACCAGGCATAGCAACTAGGCGTGGTCGCTACAAATCCTGAGGAGCTGAAATATTCTAAGTGTCGTATCGACCAGGCGTAGCGATCACAGCTGGTCGCTACAGGCAAAAATACCCAAAATTTTATGTGTCACCCCGGGTTTCTTGGGTTGATCCGACTCGTTTTTTGGACTCCTATATATAGTTTTAGACCCTAAAACCCTAGGGGGATCTCTTTTTCTCTCAAAAACTTTGTCTAAACTAGAAAAGCTTGAACCTTTGGATCATTGGAAGGAAGTACTTCATTTTTTATTGTGTTTTTCTTGCTCATTAACATGATTTGCCTTGAATCTCATATGGGTTTAAGGTTTCTCATGGAAAATATTGAGTAGTGAACTTGGATTCATGGGTTAAGTAGATTAGGGTGATTAATTGGATAATTAGAATGTCTATTGCTTGATTAACATTGTTCTATGCTTACTAAGTGTTCTTAATGCTAGATTAGACTTCATCACTCTCATCTAGATCTTCAGCAATTTTATACCCGAAAGGTGTTTGTTAAAATGCTTGAATGAACTTAGTATTGCTATAGCTTGAATAACCAAAGACATTTGATGTTAGGATTGCTAGATGGTTAGTAGACTTAATCATAATGCTTGTTTGATAGTATTAAGCCAAAGACATTTGATGTTTAGTACTTGATTACAAAGGGATTTCTATCATGGAAGTGGATTAGTCTATTTTATGAGGTCTAGACTTATAGTCTTGTTGATTGTTTTGTTTGTGCATCCTAGATTGAATCTTGATCACCCGATATCGATTATCTTTCCCATGGATTCATCCTTAGCTATTGATTGAAAGTTTGATTCTTGCACTTATTTCTTGTTTGAATTTGAGATCACCTTGTTCATAATTCTAGGAGTTTAGCTTGTTACCAATCATCAATCTTCTTATTTGCTTAGATTAGGAAAGTTTGTGTATTCTTTGTGTTATAGATCATTAGTTCCTTGTGGATTCGATCCTAAAGTGCTGCATCGATATACCATGCGATTGTGGTAGCGTGCACATTAGGTTAATTGGCCTGTGGTAAAACGCAGTAATCACTCTCTGGCATGTCTAGGAAATTCTCTTCTCCTCCTAGTTGGTTCCTCTTGCCTCACTAGTCGTGCCTTTTTCTGCACAGAATCAGAATGGTTAAAAACCAATTTTTCTTGTCTTATCAAAGTCTGTCCTTTTTCCAGCAAATGATTTGTGGAAGAATTGAATTGATCATGATGTGTGCTCCTCCTGTTAAGCCTTTCCAGTGACCTCCTAGAATGTATCCTTTCCTGCTCATAACCAGACTCATCAATAGCATAAGAATCTCTTTTTCTCATAGATTTTTCCTTTCTCTCCAAGGCTGCTTTTGTTTCAGAGTTTAACTGGTTATAATCTAGTTCCTTTTCAGGACGTCTCCTTCTACCATTGTTTCCTCCAGACATGGCTTCCTGCTAAGAAACTCAACAAGAAAAATTAACACAATAACAATTAGTCAAAGCCTCACTTCTCTTGGTGTTTCTCTCTAAATTTTTCTGTGAGTTTTCTCTGTGAATCCAGTAGCTCAGCAACAAACAAAGATCAAACTTCAGAGAACAAACCCGAACCCCAAAACAGAAGAAAGAGATAGAAAGATTGCCAGATTTTTGTTTGCAAGAGGCTTTACCACCAGGGCTGGATTTCTCCTCAGCCAAGTTGGATTTCTCTTCAACTTTTCTTTTGATTGTTTTTTTTTTAAATCTGGTTGGCCCTCTTGCAGATTCAACATATAGAAAGATAAGAGATTTTTGGAAAAATTGCAGAGAATAGAAAACAGATTCCCAAAACAAAGAGGAGTGGAAAAGTTTTAGAATCAAACCCCAGATCAAGAGCTTTCAAATCTGCTCTGATACCACTTGATGAACCCCTGGTGAGGAGATCATTTTGTCCCTGATACTTTTGAAGGAAGATCTAATGGTTTTGAGATAGATCTGAGTTGATTTTTATGATGATGGATGGATTGATTGGATGATCTTCAGAAATGATCTATGAACTGATCAGATCTCGTGTATATGTTTCTAAGATCAAGAGAATGAACTCTGTTTGTGATCAAATACAAGTTTTGCTTGCAGAGAATGAACTCCTAGCAATCAGTGTTCATGAATGAACAAGGGATTCACAGATTTAGAGAGGATTTTGATAAAAAGGTGAATGATTTTTCAGAGAGTTCTCAAAGAGTTTAAGTAGCAGAAATAGAAGGAGATCGAAACGTTCTAAAATTGTTGAAAATGATTAAAACTAAAATTATCTTAAAAACTGAATAATTATTTATTTTGGCTGCTCTTTGGCTTGATTTCCGTGGCTATCTCATTAGAGAGAGAGAATAGATCCTCGACTTGGGTATCAGTCTTCTTTTTGATTGAGAAAGGCCTAACTCGTTCATGAGTCTGATCCAAATCTTTTTCATCTTGTTTGAATAGTTTTTCATTGCCAAAATAAGCTCATTATACTCCATTCAAGCTTCTGGTTCATCTTCAAGCTTTCTATTCAGCCATCCCGGTTTATCCTTTATAAAATAGTCTTCTGGCTCAACCATGGTTACATCAAGTTGAATCAATATCATGGGAGTTATGATGAAGAAGTTATCTCACTTTCAATTGATGTGATTCCAGATTACCCTGTTTGGAGATTTGATAACTTTGTTCTTGATTCCAATAAAACCAAAACGAATCACGATGTCAGAAGCTTAATTTTGACTCATAAATCAGTGGAGAATCACCCTCATGTTGAATTAATATCATACAAGTTATGATGAAGAAGTTATCTCACTATCAACCGAAATGATTCTAGTTTACTCTGTTTGGAGATTTGACAATTTCTTATTGATTCTAATCAAACCAGAATGAATCACGATGTAAGATGACTCATTTGGACACACAAATTAGTGATTAATCACCCTGAAGTTAAATCAATATCATAGGAGATATGATGAAGAAGTTATCCCACTTTCAAACGAAGTGATTCTAGTTTATCCTGTTTGGAGATTAGGCAATTTTTTCTTGATTCCAATAAAACCAGAATGAATCAAGATGTCAGAATCTTGATTTTGACTCATAAATAAGTGGAGAATCACCCTCATGTTGAATCAATATCATACGAGTTATGATGAAGAAGTTATCAGACTTTCAATCGAAGTGATTCTAGTTTACTCTGTTTAGAGATTTACCAATTTTATTGATTCTAATAAAACCAGAATGAATCACGATGTAAGAAGCTTATTTTGGACACACAAATCAGTGGCTAATCCTTCTGAAGTTTAATCAATATCATCGGAGTTATGATGAAGAAGTAATCTAACTTCCAACCGAAGTAATTCCACATTACCCTGTTTGGAGATTTGGCAATTTGTTATTGATTCTAATAAAACCAAAAGGAATCGCGATGTCAGAAGCTTGATTTTTACTCACTATTCAGTGGAGAATAACCCTGATGTTGAATCAATATCATACGAGTTATGATGAAGAAGTTATCCCACTTTCAACCGAAGTGAATCCAAATTACCCTGTTTGGAGATTTGACAATTTTTTCTTGATTATAATAAAACCAAAAATGAATCACGATGTCAGAATATTGATTTTGACTCATAAATTAGTGGAAAATCACCCTGATGTTGAATCAATATCATAGGAGTTATGATGATGAAGTAATCCCACTTTCAACCAAAGTGATTCTAGTTTACCATGTTTGGAGATTTGGCAATTTTTTCTTGATTCTAATAAAACCAGAATGAATCAAGATGTCAGATGCTTGATTTTGAATCATAAATCTCTGAAGAATCACCATGCTGTTGAATCAATATCATACGAGTTATGATGAAGAAGTTATCCCACTTTCAACCGATGTGATTCTAGTTTACTCAGTTTGGAGTTTTGACTATTTCTTATTGATTCTAATCAAACTAGAATGAATCACGATGTAAGAAGTTTCGTTTGAACACAAAAATCAGTGTCTAATCACCCAGAAGTTGAATCAATATCATAGGAGTTATGATGAAGAAGTTATCCCACTTTCAAATGAAGTGATTCCAGTTTATCTTGTTTGGATATTTGGCAATTTGTTCTTGATTCCAATAAGACCAGAATGAATCAAGATGTCAGAAGCTTGATTTTGACTCATAAATCAGCGGAAAATCACCCTCATGTTGAATATGTGAAAATAGAGAGATTTAGTGTCTGGTTTGTGTAGAGAGAATGAAGAACAACAAGAACATGAGAGAGAGAGAGGGGGATTTCGCCCAAAATAAGAGAGAGAAAGAGAGAGAGAGAGAGAGAGAGAGAGAGAGAGAGAGAGAGAGAGAGAGAGAGAGAGAGAGAGAGAGAGGAAATCTATATCCTTGAATTGATTTGGTTCTAGATACAAGGCATATATAGACATACAAAATGATAAAGATATGAATAAACAAAGACTGTCCAGAAGAGACAAAAGCTCTCACAGCTTGGGTGAAAGTGACAGCTCTTCTATCTATCTCCTTAACAAAATATGTGATTTTTCCTTGTCTCTTGCTCCCAACAACTATATTTCGAATTCAAATCTTCCTGAGGTTTATGGTTACTCAAACTTGCCTTCTAAGTCAGGTTAGGTCGTCCTAAACTCAGCTGGTTCCATATTGCTTTTGCTTCTCCATAACTCCATCTTATTTCTTCTTCATCTCAACACTCCCCCTCAAGCTTGACATTAGGTGCTGGTCAAGCTTGGAACCATGAAGAACTTTCCTCATTAAAACCTTAATGTGCAAAATCCAGTGGGACAAAAACACACCAAGGAAAAAGAGTAGAAGCCTTCAGGATAGGAAAGTCAGTGAGATGTGAGGTCTATGAGTCCCAACTTAGAGTGGATGAACTCACAGACTTTTGTGCTTGCTGCCTTTGTGAAGATGTTAGCTAGCTGGTCTTCACTTCTAGTGTAGCAAGGTAGGATGACTTGTTGCTCCACTACTTGTCGCACTTTGTGGCAATCTACTTCAATATGCTTTGTCCTCTCATGAAACACTGAGTTTGAAGCTATGTGTATTGCCGCTTGGTTATCACAGTGCATGGTGATTGGAGTTGTTGTCTCAATGCCCAAATCCCTCAGTAGGTTCTTGATCCATATGAGTTCACTAGTGAGCTTCCTCATAGCTCTATACTCTGCCTCAGCACTAGAACATGACACCACCTTCTGCTTCTTACTCTTCCAAGTTACCAAGTTTCCTCCAATGAATGTACAATACCCAGTAGTTGATCTCCTATCAACTTTATCTCCTGCCCATTCAGCATCACAGTATCCTACAACCTCAGTGCTTCCATTACAACCCATCCAAACTCCTTGACCAGGAGCTTCTCTTAGATACCTCATGATCCTCTCTACCATGTTCCAGTGATGAACTTTAGGAGTTTGCATGTGTTGACTGACTTGGTTCACAGCAAAACAAATGTTAGGTCTTGTTATGGTCAGATAGATGAGCTTCCCAACCATTCTTCTATACTTCTTGACATCCTTAAATGGAGTGTTCTCAAACTCCCCCTCTCGCAGCACTTTGTAGCCATCTTTAAGAGGAGTCTTTGCTGCTCTTCCTCCAAGGTCTCCTGCCTGACTCAACAAATCCATTGCATACTTCCTTTGAGACAGAAATAGTCCTTCCTTGGATCTACACACTTCAATTCCAAAAAAATACTTCAGCTCTCCAAGATCCTTGATGTCAAACACTGATTTCAAGAATGCCTTAGTGGCCTGAATTCCTTCCTTGTCGCTTCCTGTGATGATAATATCATCTACATATATCAGGATGACCACAAGGCCTTGTGGACCAGTCAGTGTGAAGAGAGTATGGTCAGCTTCTGACTTCGTAAATCCTCTTCCATTCATTGTGGTGCTTAGCTTGTGATACCAGGCCCTTGGTGATTGCTTCAAACCATAAATTGCTTTCTTCAACCTTAACACGTTGCCTGGTTTGACCAAGTGCTCTAGACCTGGAGGAGGATGCATGTAGACATCATCTTCTAATTCTCCTTGCAGAAAGGCATTCTTCACATCCATTTGCCACAAATCCCATTCCAAGTTAGTAGCAATTGAGAAAATGATCCTAATGGTGTGAAGTTTTGTTACTGGTTTAAATGTATCAATGTAATCCTCTCCATATGTCTGAGTAAATCCTCTTGCAACCAGCCTTGTCTTGCGCCTCTCCACCTTTCCATTTGCCAAGTACTTAATGGTGAAAACCCACTTGCTTGTCACTGCCTTCTTGCCTTTTGGGAGTTCAGCCTCATACCAAGTGTCATTGACTATCATAGCATTGGTTTCATTTCCAACAGAGTCTCTCCACTCTTCAAGCTCCATTGCCTCTTCATATGACCTTGGAATGTAGTCCTGATCAAGTTGACCAATAAAGACTTGGTGTTCTTGTGGATATTGAGCCAATGAGCATACTGACTTTATAGGATGAACCACTGCATGTGAGTTGAAGTAGACCCTCGTGTTGATCCAGTTTGAAGGATCCTTTCTCAGCCTTGTACTTCTCCTAAGAGGCTGGACTGCTTCAGGTTCTCCTTCCTCCTCAGATTCTGCTTCATCATTCACTGGTTCTGATTGTCTTTGTTGCCTTTCATCCTGATCATGAGTTTCTTGTTGATTCCCCCCTTCAGGATCAGGATGAGTGGCTTCTACAGCTTCATCAGCCCCATCTTCCTCAACCATAGTGTCTTGACTAGATGTAGCTTCAGGTGCACACGCCTTTGTCTCCTGATTTTCCGGAGGCATGCTGATACCAAGATTCTCCAAAATCACCCTGAGATTGGCTGATTTGTCTGATGCTTAAGAGAGGTCTTTCAAGTCATCCCAACTCTTTTCCTCATAATACCCCTTAGTCTCCACAAACTTCACATCTCTTGATATGGAAACCTTTCTTGCCACTGGATCATAACATTTATAACCCTTTGTGTGGGAGAGTATCCAATGAACATTGCCTTTGAACTTCTTGCATCTAACTTGCTCCTATGTTCCCCTGGTATCAACACAAAGCAGAGGCAGCCAAATACTCGCAAATGATCCAAAGATGGCTTGTTGCAGTTTAGTACTTCAAATGGGGACATGTCATTGAGTATCTTAGTTTGAATCCTGTTGATAAGATAACAGGCAGTCATGACAGCAACACTCCAAAAAACTCTTTTGCACATTAGTGTGGACCATCATTGACCTTGCTATTTCCATCAGGTGTCTGTTCTTCCTCTCAGCTACTCCATTTTGTTGACGAGTATAAGGACAGCTTGTCTGATGTATGATTCCATGTTGATCTAGATACTGCTTGAATGCTTGACTTGTGTATTCTCCACCATTATCTTACCTAAGGATCTTGAGTTTGGCATTGAAATGGTTGGAGACATGGGTCTGAAAAATCTTGAAAGCTTCAAGCACTCTGTCCTTAGACTGAATCAATGTCACCCAAGTATACTTAGACTTCTCATCAATGAATGTCACAAAGTATTTGTGATTTTCTCTTGACAGACAAGGAGCAGTCCACACATTAGAGTGAACAAGGTCAAAGCAATTCTCATAGATGGTGCTAGACCTTGGAAAGACTGTCCTACAATGCTTCCCCAAGATGCATGCTTCACACACATCATTCTCAAACACCACACCAGGAAGCATCAGATTTAAAGCTCTAGCATGGGGATGTCTCAATCTAGCATGCCATGTGTTGTTATCAACTCCAGTAGCTGTACTGACCATGCAGATAGAAGGTTATGTCTTTTGGAGATGATGGAGTTCATCATGGCTGTGCCCTCTTCTTATCAACTGTCCTATCTTTAAATCTTGAAACTCAACCTCATCTGGTCTAAATACAACCTGACAACTCAAGTCGACTGTAGCCTTCCTTACTGACAGCAAATTAGATGTAAACTGAGGCATATATAAGGCAGATGATTCCCTATCAAATAGCCTAAGGTTCCCTATCCCTTCTATCTTAACCTTATCTCCATTTGCTATAACCACATTCCCTAAGGCGGGCTTGACATCACTAATCAAACTCCTATCACTAATCATGTGATGACTAGCTCCTGAATCTATAATGATGGGCATAGAGTCAAGAGAGTGTGTACCAGCATATTTGGGTGAGATAAGGGCCTTGGCAGCTTTGATAAAGGAGTTTAGGTCACTCCTGGTTACTGGTCAATCAACACTGGTCGCACCAGCTCCAATTCTCCATGTTTCTCCTTCATTCAGGTTACTGGTGAATGTTGAGTACATTGTCTTTCCTTCAATTGTTTAATGCTCAATCTTCTTGAGAAAGTCCCTGGCCAACTTGATCTCCTTCATCTGTGGCCTCAAGTTCCTCTTTCTATGTTGTTTCTTACACTTCTTGTACTCAGGAAACAGCACTACACTTGGTGACTTCTTTGTAAGATGCTCATGATGTATGTCCTTCTCAAAAAGTGTGTGATTGACTTGTTCTCTCTGGATAAGAGCACAAACACCTTATACACTTGGAAGTTTATCTTCCCTCAGGACATGCTTGATCAGCTGGTTATATGAGGGTTTTAAATTCAGCAACAGACTGAAAACCCACATCTTGTTCTAGTCTTTCTCTTAAGACTTCCGGATCACTACAGCTTGGTCTAAGTATGTTGAGCTCTGACCATAAACTTCTAAACTTTCCAAGATGCTGGTTGAACTCCCCTTCATCTTGTTTCAGGTTATTTATAGCTTGCTTGACTTCAAACACCCTGCTTAGATTAGATCTGTTGCCATACACCTTCTCAAGTGTATCCCACAACTCTTTGGAGCTCTCACAGTAGGAGTAAGCCTCCAATATTGATGACTCAAGGCTGTTCTGAATGATAGACAACACCATGAAATCCTCTTGACCCCATTTTCCTTCATCAGCAACATTAACTTCTTTTCCATCCTCTCTTAGGATAATCTTCTTTGAGATTTTGCCTTCAGTAACATGTTCCCAAAGACCTCTACCTCCAAGGACAGTCTTGACAAGTCTTGACCACAGCAGATAGTTAACTCCCTTGAGAAGAACAGGAATCACCACCATTTCTGAATTTTCCATCAAGAACATCTCAAGAACATCTATTAACCAGTGGGTAAAAGAAATATTTTAATTAATCAGAGTAAAAAGAAAAAAATTTGCGGAAAGTGTATTAGAGAATGTAGAGAAAAAGGTTTCAAGAGCTTGTGGCTCTGATACAATGTGAAAATAGAGAGATTTAGTGTCTGGTTTGTGTAGAGAGAATGAAAAACAGAAAGAACATGAGAGAGTGAGAGGGATTTCACCCATAATAAGAGAGAGAGAGAGAGAGAGAGAGAGAGAGAGAGAGAGAGAGAGAGAGAGAGAGAGAGAGAGAGAGAGAGAGAGAGAGAGAGAGAGAAAGAGAGAGAGAGAGAGAGGAAATCTATTTCCTTGAATTAATTTGGTTCTAGATACAAGGCATATATAGACATACAAAATGACAAAGATATGAATAAACAAAGACTATCCAGAAGAGACAAAAGCTCTCCCAGCTTGGGTGAAAGTGACAGCTCTTCTATCTCTCTCCTTCTTAACTAAACATGTGATTTTTCCATGTCTCTTGCTCCCAACAGCTATATTTCGAATTCAAACCTTCCTGAGGCTTCTGGTTACTCAAACTTGCCTTCCAAGTCAGGTTAGGTCGTCCTCAACTCAGCTGGTTCCATATTGCCTTTGCTTCTCCATAACTCCATCTTATTTATTCTTCATCTCAACAGAATCAATATCATACGAGTTATGATGAAGAAGTTATCCCACTTTCAACCGAAGTGATTCTAGTTTACTAACTTTTGAGATTTACCAATTTCTTATTGATTCTAATCAATCCAGAATGAATCACAATGTAAGAAGCTTTGTTTGGACACACAAATCAGTGGCTAATCCCCCTGAAGTTGAATCAATATTATAGGAGTTATGATGAAGAAGTTATCTCACTTCCAACGAAGTGATTCCAGATTACCCTGTTTGGAGATTTGGCAATTTGTTATTGATTCTAATAAAACCAAAATGAATCACGATGTCAGAATCTTGATTTGACTCATAAATCAGTGGAGAATCACTCTCATGTTGAATCAATATCATACGAGTTATGATGAAGAAGTTATCACACTTTCAACCGAAGTGAATCCAAAATTACCCTGTTTGGAAATTTGACAATTTGTTCTTGATTATAATAAAACCAAAAATGAATCACGATGTCAGAATCTTGATTTTGACTCATAAATCAGTGGAGAATCACCCTGATGTTGAACCAATATCATAGGAGTTATGATGAAGAAGTAATCCCACTTTCAACCGAAGTGATTCCAGTTTATCATGTTTGGAGATTTGTCAATTTTTTATTTATGATGAAGAAGTGATCCCACTTTCAACCGAAGTGATTCCAGTTTATCCTGTTTGGAGATTTGTCAATTTTTTATTGATTCTAATAAAACTAGAATGAATCAAGATGTCAGATGCTTGATATTGAATCAATATCATATGAGTTATGATGAAGAAATTATCCTACTTTCAACCGAAGTGATTATAGTTTACTCTGTTTGGAGATTTGACTATTTCTTATTGATTCTAATCAAACCAGAATGATACACGATGTAATAAGATTGGTTTGTACACAAAAATCAGTGTCTAATCCCCCTGAAGTTGAATCAATATCATAGGAGTTATGATGAACAAGTTTATCCTATTTGGAGATTTGGCAATTTATTTTTGATTCTAATAAAACCAGAATGAATAACTATGTCAGAAGCTTGATTTTGACTCAGCAATCAGTGGAGAATCACTCTCATGTTGAATCAATATCATTCGAGCTACGATGAAGAAATTATCCCACTTTCAACATAAGTGATTATAGGTTACTCTTTTTGGAGATTTGACAATCTCTTATTGATTCTAATCAAACCAGAATGAATCACGATGTAAGAAGATTGATTTGGACACATAAATTAGTGGCTAATCCCCCTGAAATTGAATCAATATCATAGGACTTATGATGAAGAAGTTATCCCACTATCAACCGAAGTGATTCCAGTTTACCCTATTTGGAGATTTGGCAATTTGTTCTTGTTTCTATTAAAACCCGAAAGAATCATGATGTCAGAAGTTTTATTTTGACTCATAAATCAGGGTAGAATCACCCTCATTTTGAATCTATATCATACGAGTTATGATGAAGAAGTTATCCCACTTTCAACCGAACTTATTCTAGTTTACTCTGTTTGGAGATTTGACAATTTCTTATTGATTCTAATCAACCCAGAAAGAACCACGATGCAACAAGCTTTGTTTCGACATAAAAATCAGTAGTTAATCACCCTGAAGTTAAATCAACATCATAGGAGTCATGATGAAGAAGTTATCTCACTTTCAACCAAAGTGATTCCAGTTTACCCTGTTTGGAGATTTGGCAATTTGTTCTTTATTCTAATAAAACCACAATGAATCACGATGTCAAATGCTTGATTTTGACTCACAAATCAGTGAAGAATCACCATGATGCTAATTCAATATCATAAAAGTTATGATGAAGAAGTTATCCCACTTTCAACCTAAGTGATTCCAGTATACCCTATTTGGAGATTTGGCAATTTGTTCTTGATTATAATAAAACCAGAATGAATCACGATGTCAGAAGCTTTATTTTGACCCTGATGTGGAATCAATATCATACGAGTTATGATGAAGAAGTTATCTCACTTTCAACCGAAGTGATTCTAGTTTACGCTGTTTGGAGATTTAAAAATTTCTTATTGATTCTAATCAAACCAGAATGAATCACGATGTAAGAAGCTTCGTTAGTACACAAAAATCAATGGCTAATCACCCTGAAGTTGAATCAATATCATAGGAGTTATGATGAAGAAGTAATCCCACTTTCAAACGAAGTGATTCCAGTTTATCCTGTTTGTAGATTTGGCAATTTGTTCTTGATTCCAATAAAACCAGAATGAATCAAGATGTCAGAAGCTAGATTTTGACTCATAAATCACTATAGAAGCACCCTCATGTTGAATCAGTATCATACGAGTTATGATGAAGAAGTTATTCCACCTTTAACCGAAGTTATTCTAGTTTACTCTGTTTGGAGATTTGACAATTTCTTATTGATTTTAAATCAAACCAGAATGAATCACGATATAAGAAGCTTCGTTCGTACACACAAATCAGTGGCTAATCCCCCTGAAGTTGAATCAATATCATAGGAGTTATGAAGAAGAAGTTATCCCATTTCAAACGAAGTGATTCCAATTTATCCTGTTTGGAGATTTGACAATTTGTTTTGATTCCAACAAAACCAGAATGAATCAAGATGCCAGAAGCTTGATTTTGACTCATAAATCAGTGGAGAATCACCCTCATGTTAAATCAATATCATACGAGTTATGATGAAGAAGTTATACCACTTTTAACCGAAGTTATTCTAGTTTAATCTGTTTAGAGATTTGACAATTTCTTTTTGATTCTTATCAACCGAAGTGATTTCAGTTTACCCTGTTTGGAGATTTTGCAATTTGTTCTTCATTCTAATAAAAACAAAATGAATCACGATGTCAGAAGATTGATTTTGACTCATATATCAGTGGAGAATCACCTTGATGTTGATTCAATATCATAGGATTTATGATGAAGAAGTAATCCCACTTTCAATCAAAGTGATTCCAGTTTACTTTGTTTAGAGACTTGGCATTTTTTTCTTGATTCTAATAAAACCAGAATGAATCAAGATGTCAGATGCTTGATTTTGACTCATAAATCTGTGAAGAATCACCATGATGTTGAATCAATATCATACGAGTTATGATGAAGAAGTTATCCCACTTTCAACCAAAGTGATTCTAGTTTACTCTGTTTGGAGATTTGACTATTTCTTATTGATTCTAATCAAACCATAATAAATCACGATGTAAGAAGCTTCGTTTGTACACAAAAATCAATGGATAATCACCCTGAAGTTGAATCAATATCATAGGAGTTATGATGAAGAAGTAATCCCACTTTCAAACGAAGTGATTCCAGTTTATCCTGTTTGTAGATTTGGCAATTTGTTCTTGATTCCAATAAAACCAGAATGAATCAAGATGTCAGAAGCTAGATTTTGACACATAAATCACTAGAGAAGCACCCTCATGTTGAATCAGTATCATACGAGTTATGATGAAGAAGTTATTCCACCTTTAACCGAAGTTATTCTAGTTTACTCTGTTTGGAGATTTGACAATTTCTTATTGATTTTAAATCAAACCAGAATGAATCACGATATAAGAAGCTTCGTTCGTACACACAAATCAGTGGCTAATCCCCCTGAAGTTGAATCAATATCATAGGAGTTATGAAGAAGAAGTTATCCCATTTCAAACGAAGTGATTCCAATTTATCCTGTTTGGAGATTTGACAATTTGTTTTGATTCCCACAAACCAGAATGAATCAAGATGCCAGAAGCTTGATTTTGACTCATAAATCAGTGGAGAATCACCCTCATGTTAAATCAATATCATACGAGTTATGATGAAGAGGTTATACCACTTTTAACCGAAGTTATTCTAGTTTAATCTGTTTAGAGATTTGACAATTTCTTTTTGATTCTAATCAACCGAAGTGATTTCAGTTTACCCTGTTTGGAGATTTGGCAATTTGTTCTTCATTCTAATAAAAACAAAATGAATCACGATGTCAGAAGATTGATTTTGACTCATATATCAGTGGAGAATCACCTTGATGTTGATTCAATATCATAGGATTTATGATGAAGAAGTAATCCCACTTTCAATCAAAGTGATTCCAGTTTACTTTGTTTAGAGACTTGGCATTTTTTTCTTGATTCTAATAAAACCAGAATGAATCAAGATGTCAGATGCTTGATTTTGACTTATAAATCTGTGAAGAATCACCATGATGTTGAATCAATATCATACGAGTTATGATGAAGAAGTTATCCCACTTTCAACCAAAGTGATTCTAGTTTACTCTGTTTGGAGATTTGACTATTTCTTATTGATTCTAATCAAACCATAATAAATCACGATGTAAGAAGCTTCGTTTGTACACAAAAATCAGTGTCTAATCCCCCTGAAATTGAATCAATATCATAGGAGTTATGATGAAGAAGTTATCCCACTTTCAACTGAAGTGATTCCAGTTTACCCTGTTTGGAGATTTGGCAATTTGTTCTTGATTCTAATAAAAACAGAATGAATCACGATGTCAGAAGATTGATTTTGACTCATAAATCAGTGGAGAATCATCTTGATGTTGATTCAATATGATAGGATTTATGATGAGAAGTAATCTCACTTTCAATCGAAGTTATTCCAGTTTACTTTGTTTAGAGACTTGGCAATTTTTTCTTGATTCTAATAAAACCAGAATGAATCAAGATGTATGATGTTGAATCAAAATCATACGAGTTATGATGAAGAAGTTATCCAACTTTCAACCAAAGTGATTCTAGTTTACTCTGTTTGGAGATTTGACTATTTCTTATTGATTCTAATCAAACCATAATGAATCACGATGTAAGAAGCTTCGTTTGTACACAAAAATCAGTGTCTAATCCCCCTGAAATTGAATCAATATCATAGGAGTTATGATGAAGAAGTTATCCCACTTTCAACCGAAGTGATTCCAGTTTACCCTGTTTGGAGATTTGGCAATTTGTTCTTGATTCTAATAAAAACAGAATGAATCACGATGTCAGAAGATTGATTTTGACTCATAAATCAGTGGAGAATCATCCTGATGTTGATTCAATATGATAGGATTTATGATGAAGAAGTAATCTCACTTTCAATCGAAGTGATTCCAGTTTACTTTGTTTAGAGACTTGGCAATTTTTTCTTGATTCTAATAAAACCAGAATGAATCAAGATGTCAGATGCTTGATTTAGACTCATAAATCTGTGAAGAATCACCCTGATGTTGAATCAATATCATACGAGTTATGATGAAGAAGTTATCCAACTTTCAACCAAAGTGATTCTAGTTTACTCTGTTTGGAGATTTGACTATTTCTTATTGATTCTAATAAAACCATAATGAATCACGATGTAAGAAGCTTCGTTTGTACACAAAAATCAGTGGCTAATCCCCCTGAAATTGAATCAATATCATAGGAGTTATGATGAAGAAGTTATCCCACTTTCAACCGAAGTGATTCCAGTTTACCCTGTTTGGAGATTTAGCAAATTGTTCTTGATTCTAATAAAAACAGAATGAATCACGATGTCAGAAGATTGATTTTGACTCATAAATCAGTGGAGAATCACCCTGATGTTTATTCAATATCATAGGATTTATGATGAAGAAGTAATCCCACTTTCAATTGAAGTGATTCCAGTTTACTTTGTTTAGAGACTTGGCAATTTTTACTTGATTCTAATAAAACAAGAATGAATCAAGATGTCAGATGCTTGATTTTGACTCATAAATCTCGGAAGAATCACCCTGATGTTGAATCAATATCATACGAGTTATGATGAAGAAGTTATCCCACTTTCAACTGTTTTGAGATTTAACAATTTCTTTTTGATTCTAATCAAACCTGAATGAATCACGATGTAAGAAGCTTCTTTTGGACACACAAATCAGTTGCTAATCCCCCTGAAGTTGAATCAACGTTATAGGAGTTATGATGAAAAAGTTATCTCACTTCCAATCAAAGTGATTCCAGATTACCCTTTTTAGATATTTGATAATTTTTTATTGATTCTAATAAAACCAAAATGAATCACGATGTCAGAAGTTTGATTTTGACTCACTAATCAGTGGAGAATAACCCTGATGTTGAATCAATATCATACGAGTTATGATGAAGAAGTTATCCTACTTTTAACCGAATTGATTCGAAATTACCCTGTTTGGAGATTTGACAATTTGTTCTTGAATATAATAAAACCAAAAATGAATCACAATGTCAGAATCTTGATTTTGACTCACAAATCAGTGGAGATTCACCCTGATGTTGAATCAATATCAAATGAGTTATGATGAAGAAGTTATCCCACTTCAACCGAAGTGATTCCAATTTATCCTTTTTGGAGATTTGGAAATTTTTTATTGATTCTAGTAAGACCAGAACGAATCAAATTTTGACTCATAAATCAGTGGAATCACCCTCATGTTGAATCAATATCATACGAGTTATGACGAAGAAGTTATCCCACTTTCAATCGAAGTGATTCTAGTTTACTCTGTTTATAGATTTAACAATTTCTTATTGATTCTAATCAAACCAGAATGAATCACGATGTAAGAAGATTTTTTTTGGACACACAGATCAGTGGCTAATTACCCTTAACTTGAATCAATATCATAGGAGTTATGATGAAGAAGGTATCCCATTTTCAACCGAAGTGATTCCAGTTTATCCTATTTGGAGATTTGACAATTTGTTCTTGATTCTAATAAAAACAGAATGAATCATGATGTCATAAGCTTGATATTGACTCATAAATCAGTGGAGAATCACTCTCATGTTGAATCAATATCATTCGAGTTATGATGAAGAAGTTATCCCACTTTCAACAGAAGTAATTCTAGTTTACTCTTTTTGGAGATTTGACAATTTCATATTGATTCTAGTCAAACCAGAATGAATCACGATGTAAGAATCTTTGTTTGTACACAAAAATCAGTGGCTAATCCCCATGAAGTTGAATCAATATCATTGGAGTTATGATGAAGAAATTATCCCACTTTCAAACAAAGTGATTCCAGTTTATCTTGTTTGGAGATTTGGAAATTTTTTCTTGATTCCAATAAAACCAGAATGAATAAAGATGTCAGAAGCTTGATTTTGACTCATAAATCAGTGGAGAATCACCCTCATGTTGAGTCAATTTCATTCGAGTTATGATGAAAAATTTATCCTACTTTCAAACGAAGTTATTCTAGTTTACTCCGTTTGGAGATTTGACAATTTCTTATTGATTCTTATCAAACCAGAATGAATCACGATGTAAGAAGATTCATTTGGACGCGCAAATCAGTGGTTAATCACCCTAAAGTTAAATAAATATTATAGGAGTTATGATGAAGAAGTTATCCCACTTTCAACCGAAGTGATTCCAGTTTACCATGTTTGGAGATTTGGCAATTTGTTCTTGATTCTAATACAACCAGAATGAATCACGATGTCAGAAGCTTGATTTTGACTCATAAATCAGTGGAGAATCACTCTCATGTTGAATCAATATCATCTGAATTATGATGAAGAAGTTATCGCACTTTCAACAGAAGTGATTATAGTTTACTCTTTTTGGAGATTTGACAATTTCTTATTGATTCTAATCAAAACAGAATGAATCTGATCTC
>CAJHQQ010003653.1:0-40048 GCA_905132885.1 Moricandia moricandioides
GGATCGGATGGTGACACAAGAGGGATGAATGAACTCTTGATACTCCTAGATGAATGGTTTGGATATTACACACCAAACTAAGCACCCCTAACTCTGGATATGACACACCAGAACTCGGCACACTTCTTTTAGAGAGAGAGAGAGCCGCAAAAGATGAATAACTTGTATAGAAAAGAATCGATGAGTACAATAGGGCATAAGGCACCCTTTAAATAAGAAAACCAGAGACATGCCTCTAGGGTTTTCGACCAAGAACCAAAAAAGGAAAGAAAGCAAAACTATAGTTTATAAGTTAAATGAAATAAAAATGCACTTCTATTAGTCTTGGACCGAGTGTAGCACTTAGGTGATTTGTAGACATGTTGTGGCCTCGTTAAAAACCTTCCTTCTAGAAAACCTCGTGGGACAAAACCAAAAGCAAGGAAAAGAGCACGCACTCCATGTCTGCCTAGACACTACCTCAGTTTGGTGTAGAGATGGCTTGAATGGTGATCAAGACATCTCGGATCAAACCTTGTCCAAGACCTTCTTGTTGTGGATGTGAAGTGAGTAATCCAACAACATTCTCCTTAAGCTTCTTGACTCTGGAACGAGTCATGGGACCTTCATGAATGGTTAGAGCATCTTCATCAAATGGTTGATGCATTGTGGCTTCATGTTGCTCATCTAAACTCTCCCCATTGTCTTCCTTAGTGATCCGGTCCATGATCACATCACAAAGAGGCTTGCAAGGTAAGTATAATCTGATTTTAAACTTCAAAGTTACTGACTTGGTCCCCTCTATTGTAGGTAAAACAGATTTGAGGACAAATCTTTTTGAAGAGGGAGGGGATGATGTGATCCTGGAAAGCACCAAAGAATGGAAGCATGAACCTGAACCTGAAGAGCTTGAGGATGCAACATTTAAGAGTGCATTTGATGTGATCAAGGACCGGATCACTAAGGAGAACAAGGAGAGTCTAGATGAACCACAAGAAGCCACATTGCACCAACAACTTGGTGATGATGCTCTAGCCATTCCTGAAGGTCCCATGACTCGTTCCAGAGTCATGAAGCTTAAAGAGAATGTTGTTGGATTACTCACTTCACATCCACAACAACAAAGTCTTGGACAAGGTCTGATCCGAGATGTCTTGATCACCATTCAAGCCATCTCTACATCAAGCTGAGTTAGTGTCTAGGCAAGACATGGGGTGTGTGCTCTTTTCCTTGCTTTTGGTTTTGTCCCACGAGGTTTTCCAGGAGGAAGGTTTTTAACGAGGCCACAACTTGTCTACACATCACCTAAGTGCTATTCTCGGTCCAAGACTATAGAAGTTTACATTTTATTTCATTCCATTTAAAAGCTTATGTTAAACTCTCTTTCCTTTTTTTGATTCATGTCGAAACCCTAGAGGATTTGTCTCTGGTTTCTTATTTAAAGGGGTTCTCTACACCCTTTTGTAATCATCCAATCTTTTCTATACAATTTATTCATCTTTGCGGCTCTCTCTCTCTCTAAAAGAAGTGTGCCGAGTCTGGTGTGTCATATCCAGAGCTTAAGGGTGTCTAGTTTGGTGTGTAATATCCAAACCATTCATCTAGGAGTATCAAGAGATCATCCATCCCTCTTGTTTCACCATCCAATCCACACGCCTTGAAGGACTTGAGTCTTTTGATTCGTTCTTGCAAGGATTATCCATTCCCATCAACCAAAGACCATCCTAGGGACGCATCAGTACCTAATTGTTCTTTGAGAGACTTGTTTGTCAGGGAATCCCACGGAGGAAGTCTAATGGGACATTTTGGAATTGCCAAAACTCTTAATGTCTTGCAGGATCATTTCTTTTGGCCACACATGAAAAGAGATGTTGAGAGAGTCTGTGGAAGGTGTACAACGTGCAAGCAAGCTAAGTCTAAAGTCCAGTCCCATGGTTTGTACACTCCCTTACCCATTCCTTATCATCCGTGGAATGATATCTCTATGGACTTCATTGTAGGACTGCCTAGAACTAGAACTGGAAAGGATTCTATCTTTGTTGTAGTAGATAGATTTTCTAAGATGGCACATTTCATAGCTTGTCACAAGACTGATGATGCATTACATGTTGCTAACTTGTTCTTTAAGGAGATAATACGTTTGCATGGCATGCCTAGAACTATTGTATCAGATAGAGATGCTAAGTTCTTGAGTTACTTTTGGAAGACCCTTTGGTCTAAACTAGGCACTAAACTGTTGTTCTCTACTACTTGTCATCCGCAAACTGATGGGCAAACTGAGGTAGTCAATAGGACACTAGGAACTCTCTTGCGTGCATTCATCAAAAAGAACTTGAAATCATGGAAAGACTATTTGCCTCATTGTGAATTTGCATATAATCATTCAGTGCATTCTGCTTCTAAGTTCTCCCCTTTTGAAATTGTTTATGGGTTCAATCCCACCTCTCCTTTGGATCTAATGCCTTTACCTGAGTGTGAAAGAGTTAGTATTGATGGCAAGAAGAAAGCAGAGATGGTGCAACAAATCCATGAACAAGCAAGGCGCAATATTGAGGAAAAGACAAAGCAGTATGTCAAACAAGCCAACAAAGGCAGGCGTGAGATGGTCTTTGAAGTAGGTGACAAAGTGTGGGTTCACCTTAGAAAGAAGAGATTTCCAAATGAAAGGAAATCCGAACTAATGTCAAGGATAGATGGTCCATTCGAGATCATTAAGAAAATCAGCAACAATGCATACAAGCTGGACCTCCAAGGTAAGTATGATGTATCTAATAGCTTCAATGTTACTGATTTGGTTCCTTTTGTGGCAGATGAAACAGATTTGAGGACAAATCCTTTTCAAGTGGGAGAGGATGATGTGATCATGGGCCAGTGCAACAAGGAAGAGGATGCAACCAGGAATGCAACCATGGATCAATCAGCTAGTGAAGATGTCTTAGCCATTCCAGAAGGTCCCATGACTCGTTCTAGAACTAAGAAACTAAATGGAGCCATTGGAGGATTACTTAGACTCGTATGGAAACAAGAAGAAGGTCTTGGACAAAGCTTGATGATCCGAGATACCTTGATCACCATTCAAGCTATCTCCTCATCTAGCTGAGTTAGTACATAGGCAAGTACTTGGGTGTGCTCTTTTCCTTGCTCTTGGTTTTGTCCCAAAGAGGTTTTCCGGAGGAAGGTTTTTAACGAGGCCTCAAGCTACTTCACACATCACCTAGGTGCTAATATCGGTCCAAGCCTAAAGGAGACTATTCTATCTATTTATCTTATGTTATGTTTTAGACTATAGTTTCTATGTTATGTTATTTCTCTAAACCTAAAGGCATACGCCTCGGTTTCTCTATTTAAACTCTTGTAAACTCTCATTCTGAAACAAGCAGTCTCTAATCAAAAACCTTTTGTCTACTCTTTCTCTCTTCTTTGTCGAGTGTGAGAGCTTGCTGGTGAGTCATATCCGGCGTCTAAGGGTTCTAGTTTGGTGTGTCATATCTGATCTAGATCCTAGGAGTATCAAGGAGTCCATCCGCATCTCTTTGTGTCACCAATCGATCCACATACCTTGATAAACTTGAGTCTCTGATTCGTTTAGGCAAGGATCTATCCCATCTGATCCAGAGCAACATCCTAGGATCATATTATCTTCTCTCATGGACACGCCTAGGTCTTCTTGAGGATGAGCTGAGGTGATCATATTCTTCATCAGTCTCCTCATATCCATCATGTTCTTGGCGAGTTGTTTGGCGAGTTGCTTGGTGAGTTGCTTGTGGTCTCTCTTCTCTCCTAGTGTCTTGGTTTGGCAAGTGACTAGTGGCTCTCCTAATGTCTTCTCTAAGCTCTCTCCTGATGTCATTGAGGTTGGTCCTCATCATCTCGGTCATGGTTGCCACCATACTTTGGTTAAGTTGCTCGGTCATTGCTTCCATGAGGAGTTTGTTTCTCCTGACGAGTTCAGCCTCTTCCTCAGACTCGGACACCATTGTTCCTGCTTAAAGACAAACAAGACAACCAGTAAAGGGTTCTAGGGAAGAAGACAAGCAAAAAGGAAAAGAAAAACAAGCAAAAAGGAAAAGCAAACAAGCTTACAATGCAAGACAAAAGTGAAAAGGAAATCGGCTAGAAAGAGGAAATCGATTTCAAGCAAAAAGGAAATGGTCAAGCACAATGGAAAAACTTCTTAAACTTTTGCCTAAACTCCTTCTACGGTTTTCTAACACCTTAACAATCCTAGTATGCTCGTGTTCAAAGTGATAAACAACTTAAAGCAATGCACAAAGCAATCGACAAGGATGATGCATGCGGCTAGGGTTACTCTCTCTCTAGGGTTTCTGAAAAAACCAAAAAAGGAAAGTCTAAGAATGCTTGTCTAATCTGTTATGAATCTCGAGCAGCCCTAAACAAAGTAGTCTAATGCTTATTCAAGATGTTAAAGATGAATCACGGATTAAACAAACAAAAGAAACAAGAAAACAAAGAAACAAAGAAACAAAGAGAGAAAGGCGAGTACTTCCCAACCAAAGTTGCTCTGATACCACTTGATGCGTCCCTAGGATGCTCTTCGGTTGATGGGAATGGATAGATCCTTGCAAGAACGAATCAGAGACTCAAGTTCTTCAAGGCGTGTGGATTGAATGGTGACACAAGAGGGATGAATGATCTCTTGATACTCCTAGGTGAATGATTTGGATATGACACACCAAACTAAACACCCTTAGACTCTGGATATGACACACCAGAACTCGGCACACTTCTTTTAGAGAGAGAGAGCCGTCAAAGATGAATAATACTTGTATTGAAAAGGTTGGATGATTACATAAGGGTGTAGAGAACCCTTTAAATAAGAAACCAGAGAACACACTCTCTAGGGTTTCGACAATGCATCAAAAAAGGAAAGAACTAAAACTATAGTTTATAAGTTTAAATTGAAATAAAATGCAACTTCTATTAGTCTTGGACCGAGAATAGCACTTAGGTGATATGTAGACAAGTTTTGGCCTCGTTAAAAACCTTCCTCCTGGAAAACCTCGTGGGACAAAACCAAAAGCAAGGAAAAGAGCACGCACCCCATGTCTTGCCTAGACACTAACTCAGTTTGGTGTAGAGATGGCTTGAATGGTGATCAAGACATCTCGGATCAAACCTTGTCCAAGACCTTCTTGTTGTGGATGTGAAGTGAGCAATCCAACAACATTCTCCTTGAGCTTCTTGACTCTGGAACGAGTCATGGGACTCAGGAATGGCTAGAGCATCCTCACCAAGTGGTTGATGCATTGTGGCTTCATGTGGCTCATCTAGACACTCCTTGTCCTCCTTAGTGATCCGGTCCATGATCACATCAGAAGTGAAAAGCTTTATGCCAACTTGAAGAAGTGCACCTTTTGCACAGATAACTTGGTTTTCCTAGGCTTTGTTGTGAGTGCAGATGGAGTTAAGGTTGATGAGGAGAAGATCAAAGCCATCAAAGACTGGCCGAGTCCAACTTCAGTAGGAGAAGTGAGGAGTTTCCATGGGCTTGCTGGCTTCTATAGGAGATTTGTTAAGGACTTTAGCACCATTGCAGCTCCCTTAACTGAAGTGATAAAGAAGGATGTTGGATTCAAGTGGGGAGAGGCACAAGAGAAGGCTTTCAAGAGCCTAAAAGAGAAGCTTACTCAATCACCTCTTCTTATGCTTCCTGACTTTACTAAAACTTTTGAAATAGAATGTGATGCCTCAGGAATTGGAATTGGTGCTGTGTTGATGCAGGATAGGAAACCCATTGCATACTTTAGTGAGAAGCTTGGAGGAGCCACTCTCAACTATGCAACCTATGACAAGGAACTCTATGCCTTGGTGAGGGCATTACAAACGTGGCAACATTACTTGTGGCCCAAGGAGTTTGTCATCCACCCTGATCATGAGTCCCTAAAGTATCTAAAAGGGCAAAGTAAGCTTAGCAAGAGACACGCAAGGTGGGTTGAATTCATTGAGACCTTCCCATACGTGATCAAATACAAACAAGGTAAGGAGAATGTAGTTGCTGATGCACTATCTCGGAGGTATGTTCTCTTGACCACCTTAGATGCTAAGTTGCTTGGGTTTGAGCAGATAAAGGATATGTATGATACTGACCATGATTTCAAGGAAGCCTATGCTTCATGTGCTAAGTTTGCTGCAGGGCATTACTTTAGAAATGAAGGCTACTTGTTCTATGACAATAGATTGTGTGTGCCTAATTGTTCTTTGAGAGATCTTTTTGTCAGGCAATCCCATGGGGGCAGTCTAATGGGACACTTTGGGATTGCCAAGACCTTGAAAGTTTTACAGGATCACTTCTATTGGCCGCACATGAAGAGAGATGTGGAGAGAATCTGTGGAAGGTGTGCTACTTGCAAGCATGCCAAGTCCCAAGTTCAATCCCAGGGTTTGTATACTCCCTTACCCATTCCACACCATCCCTGGAATGACATCTCTATGGACTTTATTGTTGGTTTGCCTAGAACTAGAACTGGAAAGGATTCTATCTTTGTTGTTGTTGATAGGTTCTCTAAGATGGCACATTTCATAGCTTGTCACAAGACTGATGATGCATTACATGTAGCTAACTTGTTCTTTAAAGAGGTTGTACGTTTGCATGGCATGCCTAGAACTATAGTTTCTGATAGGGACACTAAGTTTCTTAGTTACTTCTGGAAGACACTTTGGTCTAAGCTAGGCACTAAGCTATTGTTTTCCACTTCATGTCTGAAAGATTTGATAAACTCTGGTTGTGTAAGTGAGAGAAACCCCAATGGGGAAGATGAGAACTTGTCTTGGTCGAAATAAGAGTGAGACTGATGAGAGAGAGAGATTATGAGAGAATAGAGATTTTGGGAGACTAGAGAGACTAAGAGACTAAGAGATTAATGAAGAAGAAAGGGGAATACCCCCATTCAGCTTATCTATTCATTTCGACATTGCACCCTTTAAATAGGGAAATGAGGTTACATAAGGGTTTACAAGGAATTCAACAAGCATGTGAAGTCAAGGGAAGAAGGGAGCCTCTTTTTGAATTGTGTGGCTGAGAGTCTTCACATGCTCAGACAGCCTGGATCAGTCTGGCCACGCCAAAGGTTTACTTGGCCAGGAACCATCCACCCATGCCCATGCACACGTCCAGTGATCTGTCCAGGTTCATGCTCGCCTTATCCACTCTGGATCAGCATCTTGACTAGCATATACCTTCAGCATCTTATCCACAAACGGTAAGCAACACGAGCATCTCGCCAGATGCTTCCCAAAGATGCTTCCGGGTCATCTCCTCTTCCTCTCTTCTTTCTTTAAGGTAACTAGGGTTCTTCTTGACTTGTGCACCAAGGTTTCACCATGGGAGTGTACGGATTAGGGTTTGGTCCGTACACTTTCCGCCCCAACTTTGCACAAACCCAAAACATGCTCAAATGGTCGAAAGTGAAGTTTCTGGGTCGACCACGTCCGTACGGTCCGTACAGTCCGTACGTCCGTACGGTACGGACGACCCGAACTTTGCACATCGACCATTTGCCTCCAAACTTCACCCAAGTCTTCTTCCATCATTGTAAACCCTTCCTGAACCTCTTTCTAGCTCAGCATTGCCTTATGGACCTTCCTTAGTTCATGACAGAACTTCCACAATGGTTTGGTCCTTTCTTTGCCCATAACCTTTAGTGATCAGATTATCACTTCAGGTTTAACACTCCCCCTCAAGCTTGACTCTATAGATCCTGAATCAAGCTTGGAACCCTGAAGTCACTCCTCATTAAAAACCTTATCAAAGAAAACCCTCCTTAGGGATAAAACCTTGATAAGGAAAAGAGTAAGATCATTCAAGGCCTAGGGATTGGCCATTGAGTTCTTTGTGTCTTAACCAGTGTGGTGGACACAAAGAACTCTGGATCATGGCCCAACTGGTGCAGCAATGATCTTCCCATATTGCACCCTTATCATCTTCACTTGACCTCTTCATAGACCCGGTTTAGGTCTCCCCCTCTCAACTGACTTCACAGCTGTTGATCTGAGTAAATAAAGAAGAGGATGAGAGCACTTAGTCTAAGGAATGAGATCAAGGAGGAGTTGGTGCAAAGTTAGGGCAAGTGTACGGACAGTACGGACTGTACGGCCGACTGTACGGACCACTTGACCCAAACCCACTTTTGCTCAACCAAGAAGACATTTTGGTGATGTGCAAAACTAGGGCAAGTTGTACGGATGGTATGTGGCTGTACAGTTTATCACTTGTGCCCTACGGAGTCTAAACTTGGGAGGCAAGGAAGTGAGAATCTGAGGTAAATGCATGGGAGGTTAAAAGGAAGGTTAACTTGTGATGGCTCAGTAAAGAAGGGGGATAAGGTTCCGGATAAGGAAGGGGAAGGCTCGGCCTTTACAGCCTGTCTACGAGCTGGAAAGTAGAGAGGATCAAGTCAAGATGCCAAAGGCATCTAGCCTTCTCAGCCATGTATTCAAAATAGGTGCGCCTCTCCCTAAGTGTGTCCACGTTAACCATTTGCTTATCGTTCCTATTATGACCGTTTATGGCTTAGATTAAGTCTCCTTCTCTCTATATATTGTAACACATACTCAGAATAATAAATCAAGCAAACATTTTCAATGATACTCTCTCTCGTTCTCTCTCTCTCTCTCTCTTGTTCATCATGAACCCTAATCTCTAAAGCTTGGATTCTCTTCATTCTTTTCTTAGTCTCGCATTCTTATCTCTTCTACTCTAAAAATCACATGGTATCAGAGCCAGGTTACTCATATCCTGGTGTTTGAATCCTCTGTCTTTCACCTTCATTTCGTGTTCAAGCTGTTCTTGAGAGATGGAAGGAAGCAAGATAGTGGTGACGGTTCCGGTTACACTTAAAGGTGGTGGAAACTACCTGTTGTGGTCTCGCCTAGTGAAGACTGCGGTTGGGAGCAAGGGTTTGTGGAGTCATGTGTCTGATGGAGCTCCAAAACCAGTTGCTGACAAGGACAAAGGCACAGAAGAATCTGCGCTTGCTGATCAACAGAAGTGGATTCAAGATGACATGATGGTTCTAACCATGATTCAAGGGTCTCTAGATGCATCTATCCTTGAAGCATACAGCTACTGTGAGACGCCAAAGGATCTATGGGAGACTCTCCAGAAGATCTATGGAAACACATCCAATCTGAGCCGGGTGTTTGAGCTAAAGAGGGCTATCAACACTCTTGTGCAAGAAGAGGTGGAGTTTACTAAACACTTGGGAAAGTTCAGGGCTTTATGGTCTGAACTAGAGATGCTCAGACCCAACACCACTGATCAAGATATCCTCATGGAGAGGCGTGAGCAAGATCAGGTGTTTGGATTTGATGTGATCCTGGAAAGCACCAAGCATGCAACCTTTAAGAGTGCATATGATGTGATCATGGACCGGATCACTAAGGAGGACAAGGAGGGTCTAGATGAGCCACATGAAGCCACAATGCATCAACCACTCGGTGAGGATGCTCTAGCCATTCCTGAAGGTCCCATGACTCGTTCCAGAGTCAAGAAGCTAAAGGAGAATGTTGTTGGATTACTCACTTCACATCCACAACAAGAAGGTCTTGGACAAGGTTTGATCCGAGATGTCTTGATCACCATTCAAGCCATCTCTACACCAAACTGAGGTAGTGTCTAGGCAGACATGGAGTGCGTGCTCTTTTCCTTGCTTTTGGTTTTGTCCCACGAGGTTTTCCAGGAGGGAGGTTTTTAACGAGGCCACAACTTGTCTACACATCACCTAAGTGCTATTCTCGGTCCAAGACTACATGAAGTTCCATTTTTATTTCATTCTAAACTTATGTTAAACTTAGACTATAGTTTTAGTTCTTTCCTTTTTTGGTTCATGTTGAAACCCTAGAGGATTTGTCTCTGGTTTCTTATTTAAAGGGTTCTGTACACCCTTATGTAAGGATCCAACCTTTTATATACAAGTTTATTCATCTTTTGCGGCTCTCTCTCTCTCTAAAAGGAGTGTTCCGAGTCTGGTGTGTCATATCCAGAGCCTAAGGGTGTTTAGTTTGGTGTGTAATATCCAAACCATTCATCTAGGAGTATCAAGAGATCATTCATCCCTCTTGTGTCACCATTCAATCCACACGCCTTGAAGGACTTGAGTCTCTGATTCGTTCTTGCAAGGATTATCCATTCCCATCAACCAAAGAGCATCCTAGGGGCGCATCAAGTGGTATCAGAGCAACTTTGGTTGGGAAGTACTCGCTATCCCTTCTTGTTTCTTTGTGTTTATCATTCGCATATCTAGAAAAGGAAGTACTCGCTTTCTCTCTTTGCTTTTGTTCTTGTTTGCTTTTGATTCTTGCATCCGTGTAGCATCCATATCATCTTGAATAAGCATTAGAACTCTTGGTTTAGGGGCTGCTCGTGACTGCATAAGTGTTTAGACAAGAAATTTTAGACTTTCCATTTTTGGTTTCATGCGAAAACCCTAGAGAGATAAAAACCCTAGCCGCATGTACCTTGTTGTCGATCACTTTGTGCATTAGTTTAGCTTGTCTATCACCTTCAACACGAGCATATTGAGGCTATTAGGGTGCTAGAAAACCTTAGGAGTGATTAGGAAAAAGCTTAGAAGTGTTTCCTTTTTGCTTGAATCTTTTTCCTTTTTGCTAGTCGATTTCCTTTTCACTTTTGTCTTGCATTGTAAGCTTGTTTGCTTTTCCTTTTTGCTTGTTTTCTTTTTCCTTTTTGCTTGTCTTCTTCCCTAGAAACCTTTTACTGGTTATTTTGGTTACCTTTGCGTGCAGGAAGCATGGAAGCCAAGTCTGAAGAAGAAGCTTAACTCGTCAACTTCTCATGGAGGCTATGTCGGCTCAACTCAATCAAAACATGGTGGCAACCATGACCGAGATGATGAGGACCAGCCTCAGTGACATCAGAAGAGAGTTAAGAGAAGACATAAGGAGAGCTACTAGTCACTTACCAAACCAAGAGACTAGGAGAGAAGAGAGACCACAAGCGGCACACCAAGCAAATCGCCAAACAACTCGCCAAGAACATTATGGTTATAAGGAGACTGACAATGAGTATGAGCACCTCAGTTCATCCTCAAGAAGACATAGGCGTGTCCAGAAGAGAAGGATGAACCAGGGAGATGAGCTTGCTGGTTTGAAGATCAAGATACCCCCATTCCATGGCAAAGCTGAGTGGGAGAAGAAGATTGAAAGCCTTGATGGAAAGGAACCAGTCTCTAAGCCATCTAAAGAAGATAAACAATCCTGTTTATTCAGTGAAGAGGTTAAGGAGGCATTGTTACAAGTAATGATGGGTGTGGAGAAGCAAATCAAACGGACCAACACAACACGTCCATCCTTTGAAACACAACACCAAGAACCAGCACCAGTTGCGCCTATCCAAGAAGATCAAGACAAGGTGACCTCCCATACCTTTCATAAAGAAGAACAGCCTGTTCAGAACGTCATGGTCCCTTTAACACAACACATGGTAGCAGAGGAGACACCCATGGAACCTCAGAGAGCTCGTAGAATGAATCAACTAATTGTCTTTGATCCATGTGATTTCCAAAGGACCTTCTTAGGTACTTTTCTGTTCACTCCTTTTGTTTGGTACAAGAAAGGAGAAGTGGAACTATCAAGACACGACTTGGACATGAGACATGTTGTATTTGAGCCTGGAGGAGAGGTCTTGAATAAGAAGAACAAGATCAAACAGGTTAAGAAGAGTTCAGCTGCACCAACATTGGATTTTGTAGATTTCTCATCCTTTGAAGATAAGGGGTTGCACGTCTCAGCTCAGCAAGAGTTTCACCATGAAACCAACTGGAGAATGAAGCCAAATCAGTCACGGATCCAACAAACCAGACAACGCAGAAAATGGCCTTCTGATCATCAAGATATTGCTAGTTTTGCAAAACATGCCGGTTTGGATCTTTCCCAAGAGGAACTTATGCCTGATTGTGCTGGAAGGTCACAGACCTACTCGTGGAGACCTGGAGAATATTTCCACAAGATTACCACCCTTGGAGAGTGCTCTGTTCGTGCTAGAACAAGTTGGGGTCATAAGGAGTTTGAAGTTGATCAAAAAGACTTGCATCTTGACCACATCAAGATATGGAAGCCACCAGATATTCAACAACTTCAGTACCAATGCAAAGGTTATCAAAATGTAATTGGAGATGAAGAAGTCACTAGAGTCAATGGTGAAGTGAATACTGGAGCAGGAGAAGAACTTATGTTTCCTTCTCAAATCAAAGAGAAACCACCAGAGGAACTTAGTCTACAACAATCTCCAAGGAAACCAACCCGGGGTAACTATCTAAACTCAAAGAAAAACATGAAGCCTGATTTGCTTGCTGTGAGTACAGGTCAAACTGTTTTGAGATCTACCATTTTTGAAAAGAGAAGCTATAATAATGATCAGAGTAGCAAGAATGGGTTGTTGGTTAAGTTGATGAAGCAACAATCAAACCTTGGAAACTGTCTAGCCGCCAGCCTGGACATAGGGACAGTCCGAGGATCATATCTCAACAACCACAAGGAGTTAACCATCAAACTCGACTGCCATGGAAACTTAACTCATCAGGGGCTCACGTCGATTTGGAATCAAGTCAAAACCTTCTCAGATGAAAGAGTTATGGGTTCTAGAAATCGGGTGATCCTGTATTGGCTATCTTTGAACTTTTCTAAGTTTACAACATCTCAATCCTATATATGGCGACCAGGTGAGCATGCTAAGGTAAGTGATCATGTTTTCAAGAGTTCTTTTATCAATTACACAGATATGATGCACTTGTTTTTGTCAAAAGAACCCTGTGCAGATTATGATGAAGCTTGGAAGCATACAAGAAGGAAGAACAAGCATGTGGAAGACAAGCGGTTCAAGCCACCTGATTTGGATCAGGATAAGCACCAGGACGTCACTGGCTTCATCCTCATCAAAGAAGCACCACCAGAAGCAGCACACAAGCCAAAACCGAGCAAAAACCAATTTGGGATAAGATTATTACTCTTTGATAAACTTTCATGTGCTAACTTGCTTTGTTTCAACATGTCAGGTTTAAGTAATGAATCAGGAACTAAATGGATTAGTGCCTTCTACATATCCAAACCAGTCAGCAACAATGCCTATCAAAGAGGCTTGCAAGGTAAAACAGATTTGAGGACAAATCTTTTTGAAGAGGGAGGGGATGATGTGATCCTGGAAAGCACCAAGCATGCAACCTTTAAGAGTGCATATGATGTGATCATGGACCGGATTACTAAGGAGGACAAGGAGGGTCTAGATGAGCCACATGAAGCCACAATGCATCAACCACTCGGTGAGGATGCTCTAGCCATTCCTGAAGGTCCCATGACTCGTTCCAGAGTCAAGAAGCTAAAGGAGAATGTTGTTGGATTACTCACTTCACATCCACAACAAGAAGGTCTTGGACAAGGTTTGATCCGAGATGTCTTGATCACCATTCAAGCCATCTCTACACCAAACTGAGGTAGTGTCTAGGCAGACATGGAGTGCGTGCTCTTTTCCTTGCTTTTGGTTTTGTCCCACGAGGTTTTCCAGGAGGGAGGTTTTTAACGAGGCCACAACTTGTCTACACATCACCTAAGTGCTATTCTCGGTCCAAGACTACATGAAGTTCCATTTTTATTTCATTCTAAACTTATGTTAAACTTAGACTATAGTTTTAGTTCTTTCCTTTTTTGGTTCATGTCGAAACCCTAGAGGATTTGTCTCAGGTTTCTTATTTAAAGGGTTCTCTACACCCTTATGTAAGGATCCAACCTTTTATATACAAGTTTATTCATCTTTTGCGGCTCTCTCTCTCTCTAAAAGGAGTGTTCCGAGTCTGGTGTGTCATATCCAGAGCCTAAGGGTGTTTAGTTTGGTGTGTAATATCCAAACCATTCATCTAGGAGTATCAAGAGATCATTCATCCCTCTTGTGTCACCATTCAATCCACACGCCTTGAAGGACTTGAGTCTCTGATTCGTTCTTGCAAGGATTATCCATTCCCATCAACCAAAGAGCATCCTAGGGGCGCATCAGGATTACTCTTGACTCTGAATCCAGCCTTCAATGATTTGATTAAACACATACTGAGATCCTCAAAGCTTCCAACCTTAGAGGAAGTATGTGCTCAAATCCAGAAGGAGGAAGGGTCCTTGGGACTGTTTGGTGGTAAGGGGGAACTCTCTCTTGCTAACAAGGCAGAGGCTGTTCAAGCTAACAAAGCTATGTACAGACCAGATGAAAGGAGAAGTGGTGAGGATAGAAGGTTTGGAGGGAACTGTGATCATTGCAAGAAGCCGGGTCATAAGAGGAGCCAATGCTGGATACTCCATCCCCATCTCAAGCCTGTGAAGTTCATGAAGGATAGAGATGCAAGAGCCCACCTCTCATCAGAAACAAGTGAAGCTGGTCCATCTGGAGCTAGTTCAACAATGCGTGAGGGTGAAGGAAAGGCCTTAGCTTCTCAACACACGCCATTGAAGAGCATGGAGCATGAACTGGTCAGGAGATCAGACATTGATGCTCTAATCAAGGCTCTCAAGGAGAATGGTAATGTATCTGGTAACCCCTTAGGGTACTCCTATGCTGCATATAACATAATGAATATCCCTGATGAATCATATGTTGCATCTCAATGGCTTAAGAACCTTAGTCATTTAGATCATACTCTTGAAATGCCTAGTTCCCATACTGCTCATAGCACATGTAAACCTCTAATAGTTGATTCAGGAGCATCTCATCATATGATCAGTGACAATAGTCTTATAAAGAACATCGAACCTGCTCATGGTCATGTAATGATTGCAAATGGAGATAGAGTAGCCATAAAAGGAATAGGCACATTAAGGCTGTTTGACAAGGATTCTAAAGCTTACTATATGCCTGAATTCACATCTAATCTTCTATCTGTTAAGAAATGCGCAACTGATTTACATTGCAATGTTATATTCAGTCCTAATGATGTGAAGTTTCAGGATATTGAGAGCCATAAGTTGATTGGAAAGGGAGTTGCAAGAGGAGACCTCTATATGTTGGAAGACACTGATCCCATTTCTAGTCTTTGTTACTCGTTTCGTTCTACTTCAGTATTGAATAAAAATGCATTATGGCATGCTAGATTAGGACATCCACATGTTAGAGCTCTAAGTTTAATGTTATCAGGTGTCATATATAAAAATACTGAATGTGAAGCATGTATCTTGGGCAAGCATTGTAAATCAGTCTTTCATAAATCCACTACTTTATATGAGAAGTGCTTTGATCTTGTGCATTCTGATGTATGGACTGCCCCTTGTTTATCTAGGGAAAATTACAAGTACTTTGTAACATTCATTGATGAAAAATCGAAATACACCTGGATAACACTCATTCAAACTAAAGATAGAGTGCTTGATGCATTTAGAAATTTCCAGGCTTATGTAACTAACCACTATAATGCCAAGATAAAGATTTTCAGGTCTGACAATGGTGGTGAGTACACAAGCTTGGCCTTCAAGCAACACCTATCTCAACATGGGATTCTTCATCAGACAAGCTGCCCTTACACACCCCAACAAAATGGAGTTGCTGAAAGGAAGAATAGACACCTTATGGAAGTTGCTAGATCCATCATGTTTCAGTCAAATGTTCCAAAGAGGTTTTGGAGTGATGCTGTGATGACTGCGTGCTACCTAATCAATAGGATACCAACCAGGGTATTGGATGACAAGGCTCCATTTGAGGTGTTGAACGAGGAGAAGCCAGTATTACATCATATGAGAGTGTTTGGGTGTTTGTGCTTTGTGCTGGTACCAGGAGAAATGAGGAGCAAACTGGAACCAAGAAGCACAAGAGCAATGTTTATTGGCTACTCAACAACACAGAAGGGTTACAAATGCTTTGATCCAAAGACAAGAAGAGTTCTGGTGTCAAGGGATGTAAAGTTTGTGGAATCCAGAGGATACTATGAAGAGAAGAGCTGGGATGATTTGAAGGATCTATCTCAAGCATCTGATAAGGCAACTAGCCTCCGGATCATTCTTGAAGGTCTTGGGATTAATATGACCCAGGATCAGATAAGGCAAGGAGTGCCTAACACTCATGAAGCTGAAGATCAAACCAACCATGATCATGAAGGGGGAAATGGACCTGAGGTTGAAGGTCAAGAAGAAGGCTCAGGAAGTCATGATCAAGGTGAAGTTCCAAGTGAAGATGGAAGTGAAGGAAACCATGATCCTGAAGAAGAAGGTCATGGAAGTCAGGAAGAACAAGTAGTAGAGGTTACACTAAGAAGAAGCACACGGATAAGAAGGGATCCATCAAACTGGATAAACACAAGGGTGTACTACAATGCACAAGCAGTAGCACATCCTAATCAAATGGTATGCTCACTTGCTGAAATCCCAAAAGAGCATTGTGGTTTCATCACAAGTCTAGACGAAAGTCATGTTCCAAGTTCTTATGAGGAAGCAATGGAGGATAAAGAATGGAGAAGCTCAGTGGCTGATGAAGCAAATGCAATGATAAAGAATGAGACATGGTATGAAAGTGAGTTGCCTAAAGGGAAAAAGGCTGTGGCCAGTAGATGGATTTTCACTATCAAGTTCCTACCAAATGGAAAGATAGAAAGGAGGAAGACAAGACTGGTGGCTAGAGGGTTTACACAAACCTATGGAGAAGACTATATAGATACTTTTGCCCCGGTTGCCAAATTTCACACTATCCGGATTGTCTTATCTGTGGCGACTAATCTAAAGTGGGATCTATGGCAAATGGATGTGAAGAATGCATTCCTCCAGGGAGAGCTTGAAATATTTGATAAACTCTGGTTGTGTAAGTGAGAAAAACCCCAATGGGGAAGATGAGAACTTGTCTTGGTCGAAATAAGAGTGAGACTGATGAGAGAGAGAGTTTATGAGAGACTAGAGATTTTGGGAGACTAGAGAGACTAAGAGACTAAGAGACTAAGAGATTAATGAAGAAGAAAGGGGAATACCCCCATTCAGCTTACTGATTATACACGATATTACACTGGTTATATAGGGAAATGAAAGCAACAAGGGTTTACAAGAATTCAAAGTAAGCATGTGGAGTCAACCAGCAATTTGAAATACATGGACCAGAATCAATACATGCTTGGACAGCCTGTCACTTTCTGGTCGTCCAAGAGGTTAACTTGGCTAGGAATGAGCCACCAATGCTCATGAACCTGTCCATAGACCAGTCTAGGTGCACCGGCCAACTTGCTCTTCCTTTCCAGCCTAAACCTTATCTTTAGGCAAGAGCATCTCGCCTTATCCATTCTGGATCAGCATATTTGACTGGCATATTCCTTCAGCATCTTATCCACACAGTAAGCAACAAGAGCATCTCGCCAGATGCTTCCCAAAGATGCTTCCGGTTCATCTCCTCTTCCTCTCTTCTTTCTTTAAGGTAACTAGGGTTCTTCTTGCCTTGTGCACCAAGGTTTCACCATGGGAGTGTACGGATTAGGGTTTGGTCCGTACACTTTTCGCCCCAACTTTGCACAAACCCAAAACATGCTCAAATGGTCGAAAGTGAAGTTTCTGGGTCGACCACGTCCGTACGGTCCGTACAGTCCGTACGTCCGTACGGTACGGATGACCCGAACTTTGCACATCGACCATTTGCCTCCAAACTTCACCCAAGTCTTCTTCCATCATTGTAAACCCTTCCTGAACCTCTTTCTAGCTCAGCATTGCCTTATGGACCTTCCTTAGTTCATGACAGAACTTCCACAATGGTTTGGTCCTTTCTTTGCCCATAACCTTTAGTGATCAGATTATCACTTCAGGTTTAACACTCCCCCTCAAGCTTGACTCTATAGATCCTGAGTCAAGCTTGGAACCCTGAAGTCACTCCTCATTAAAAACCTTATCAAAGAAAACCCTCCTTAGGGATAAAACCTTGATAAGGAAAAGAGTAAGATCATTCAAGGCCTAGGGATTGGCCATTGAGTTCTTTGTGTCTTAACCAGTGTGGTGGACACAAAGAACTCTGGATCATGGCCCAACTGGTGCAGCAATGATCTTCCCATCTTGCACCCTTATCATCTTCACTTGACCTCTTCATAGACCCGGTTTAGGTCTCCCCCTCTCAACTGACTTCACAGCCACCTTAGAGAAGCTAGGAACCACCTTGATCATCTTCAGTGAGGCTCAAGCTATGGTACTCTTCAACTCAGCCTGATCTTGGTCTCTCCCCCTTTCACCTATCCTCCTGATAGGTTCAAGTGCTCGGACACATCAGATCTTCCTTGATAGAGTAACCAGTACCTGATACATCATTCCACAAGTGTATCAGTCCTCAAGAGATAAACCTATCATGAATGTATATAAAGATAAGTTCAGGTTTACTCCCTTGTCTAAATGGTGAGGAGTGGCTTGCTTTAACCAGCCACTTGAACCCCTCACTGCTAGAATCTCTCTCGGATCACTGAAGCTCTTCAACACTCCCCCTCAAGCTTGAGACCTCTTAAAGGAACAAGCTTGGACAGTGTGATGCTTCATGATCCGGACTGAACAAACCATTGCAACCTTCCTTCATCACTCGCCAACTTGATAGACTGCTGGTTGATTCCTTAGCTATCTCTTCAACCACCTCACTCTAGAAGCCGCATTGATAGAGTAGCCTTCTTCATACACAGCCAAGACTGCTCTGAACAATCTCTTGACTAGGCATGCCACTGCCTAGACCCGGTTGGCTCCTTCTTCAGTTTGCTTGCAATGGTAAGGAGGAAAACAGGTCACTGTGCCTAGGATATTCAGGTAGCTCACTTAACTCCCCTCCTCAAGCTTGGATTGAGTCTAGGTCCAAGCTTGAAGTGAGCCGTATTGAGCTTTAAGATCAGGAGTGCAACATCCCAAGGACTGCACATACAACCACTGATCACCCCTTCCTTTCAGCACCAGTGCCTTAAGGTCACCAGTCTCCTCAAGACTTAGATGATGACCTCTCCTTGTGTGTCCACCCACACACACCAGCGACCTCTCTCCATTGTTCTAACAATGGGCACTGCCTTCCTCTTGAACCCGGATTGATGTTGGACTGGAAACATTCCTGAAACATCACTTAAACTCCAAGCAAGATAAGACACCAGCATTGGGATCAAACCTTGACTAATCATCAAGTTTGATCACCAATGTCACAAGCTTTGCAACAGATTAAACCAGACATTATCAAGTTCTAATCTTTGCAAGCAACCTCTCTAAGCACAAGCAAGATCATTTCAGATTCAATACAAGCTACTTAGGCATTTTTAAACACTCCTTAATCTGCATCTGACATGAATCTAGATGCATCAATTTAAGGCAGCAACCAGGATGATAATATGCACTAACCTTAATCAGTCTCTAACTCATGAATGCAATCAGTTTAGACAGAAACTTTTAACAATCAAACACACATTCATTTAGAGCTGGGATTAAGCATTATTATCATCACACAACATCAGTCTCAATGCAACAACCTTAGGCGATTTCATTTCATGACAGCAAGCTGGTTTAGACATACTACTAACTCCCTAACAAGCTTCACTAGAATCAGGTTAAGCATTTTCTCAAACACCAAGCAAGTCTCTTTAAGCAGCCTAGGACAGATTCTAAATCCATTTCAGTTCATTTAGCAATCTTAAACATATCCTCAGGTTATTCAACTCAACACAACACACAACCAGTCATTATCACACTCAATATCAAGAAGGGACAGTAATAGCTTACAGCCAAGGAACCAGATTGATTCCTTGAACCTCCAATGGCATAAAGGTCATGACTTTGCTGGATATGAGAGTCTGGATCGTCACCCACCTCCTTCTCCTTCAGTCTAGGACCACCTTCTTGTATCTCCAACTCAAAAGACCCCTCCTTTCTTCATACTTTCAGCTCACCCTTCTGGATAATCTTCTTTTGAACCCGGATGATCATAGACTCTTGGACAAGGTGGTTTCTGGATGAGGTTCATGACGCCTCTCCATACACCTTTGCTTCCAACAAGGCTTCTTCATCTGGTACAGACAGGAATGGCTGAGAGACAAGGAGAACACTCCACGGATTCAAACTTCTTCTTCTTCCAGAAAAGATCTCGGATGGATGTGTCTTCAAGGTTTGGTTTTGAGCTGAGAAATGGGTGTGAGGTTTGCGGAAGCTTTAAGCTCAGGTTCTGATCAACCTGGCTCTGATACCATGAAAGATTTGATAAACTCTGGTTGTGTAAGTGAGAGAAACCCCAATGGGGAAGATGAGAGCTTGATATGGTCGAAATGAGAGTGAGACTGATGAGAGAGAGAGTTTATGAGAGACTAGAGATTTTGGGAGACTAGAGAGACTAAGAGACTAAGAGATTAATGAAGAAGAAAGGGGAATACCCCATTCAGCTTATCTATTCATTTCAGACATTACACCATATATATAGATAAATGAGGTACAAGGGTTTACAAGAAAGCAAGACAAGCATGTGAAGTCAACCAAATGGATTGGCTCCTGATTTGAATTCCTTGGCCAGAAATGCATCACATGCTTGGACAGCCTGTCACTTGCTGGGCGTCCAAGAGGTTAACTTGGCTAGGAATGAGCCACCAATGCTCATGAACCTGTCCATAGACCAGTCTAGGTGCACCGGCCAACTTGCTCTTCCTTTCCAGCCTAAACCTTATCTTTAGGCAAGAGCATCTCGCCTTATCCATTCTGGATCAGCATATTTGACTGGCATATTCCTTCAGCATCTTATCCACACAGTAAGCAACAAGAGCATCTCGCCAGATGCTTCCCAAAGATGCTTCCGGTTCATCTCCTCTTCCTCTCTTCTTTCTTTAAGGTAACTAGGGTTCTTCTTGACTTGTGCACCAAGGTTTCACCATGGGAGTGTACGGATTAGGGTTTGGTCCGTACACTTTCCGCCCCAACTTTGCACAAACCCAAAACATGCTCAAATGGTCGAAAGTGAAGTTTCTGGGTCGACCACGTCCGTACGGTCCGTACAGTCCGTACGTCCGTACGGTACGGATGACCCGAACTTTGCACATCGACCATTTGCCTCCAAACTTCACCCAAGTCTTCTTCCATCATTGTAAACCCTTCCTGAACCTCTTTCTAGCTCAGCATTGCCTTATGGACCTTCCTTAGTTCATGACAGAACTTCCACAATGGTTTGGTCCTTTCTTTGCCCATAACCTTTAGTGATCAGATTATCACTTCAGGTTTAACAGAGCTTGAAGATGAAGTATACATGAAGCCTCCACCAGGTCTTGAAAGTCTTGTCAAACCAGGGAATGTGTTGAGATTAAAGAAAGCTATATATGGTCTAAAGCAGTCTCCTAGAGCTTGGTACAACAAGCTGAGTACTAATTTGAATGGACGAGGCTTCAGAAGATCAGAATTGGATCACACACTCTTCACTCTCACCACATCCTCATGTATCATTGTCCTTCTAGTTTATGTTGATGATATCATCATAACTGGAAGTGACAAAGAAGGTATAAAGGATACAAAAGACTATCTGAAATCTGTGTTTGAAATCAAAGACTTAGGGGAGATGAAATACTTCCTTGGGATTGAGATATGTAGATCCAAGGAAGGTTTATTCATGTCCCAAAGGAAATATACACTTGATCTTTTGAAAGATGCAGGTAAACTTGGTGGAAAGATAGCCAAAATGCCACTGGAGGATGGATATAAGGTTCCACGTGATGGGGAGCTTGAGAGCACTCAACTCTTTGAAGATCCTAAACTCTATAGGAGGATGGTTGGTAAGTTAATCTATTTGACCATTACTCGTCCTGATATTTGTTTTGCCGTGAACCAGGTGAGCCAACATATGCAAGAGCCAAGAGATCATCACTGGAGGATGGTGGACAGAATCCTAAGCTATCTGAATGGATCACCAGGCCAAGGAGTATGGATGGGCTGCAATGAAAGCACTGAAGTAGTAGGATATTGTGATGCAGATTGAAAGAATGAGTAGAATCTGAGTATGCAAAGGTAGAATAGAGTAGATTGAAGAGATTAGAAGAGATGAAGAGAGAAAGTAAGAGAATAGGAGCCGATTTGTTCAAGAACCCATTTGGGAGCTCAAGAACACTAGAGAGAAAAGAATGAGACTCGAAAATACTTGCTTGCTTGATTAATGAGGAAGTGTTACAAATATATAGAGAAGGATAAAGCTTAATACAACGGATACAGGATAAGGTTTCAACGGGATCGTGTGTAGTCAAGGCTGGAGGAGCGTCCCGTTTGAATCTTGTGGACAAGAGGCTTCACATGCTTGATGCCTTTGGCATCTTGACCAGATGCTCTCCTTTCCAGCTGTGCCAGTCTGTCAAGGCACGAGCTCCCCTTATCCATAAGGTTCGTTGATCCTAGACATAGAGTGTAAACTTGTGCCTGGAAAGGTTAACTTTCTCCTTTTACCTTTGGTCGATCCATTTCACCTTTTGGTAACCAAAGGTGTACGGTCTAGTTGTACGGCCTTGTACGGCCTTGTACGGCCTTGTACGGACACACTCAACTTGGTTCCTTAAGCCTTCTCCAATTTTTGTATCATCATTCCTTATTCAGTTCAACACTCCCCCTCAAGCTTGACCAAGGGAACCGGTCAAGCTTGGATGTCATGAGATCTTCCTCATTAAAAACCTTGCCAAAGAAAACCCTCCTTAGGGATAAAACCTCAGCAAGGAAAAGAGTAAAGACCCCATGACAAGAGGAACTAGTTGAGCCTGGTAAGATCACTGAGCCCCAATCTGTGATGAATGGACTCAAGTGTCTTCTGTCTTGGAGCCTTAGTGAAAACATCTGCCAACTGATCTTCACTCCGTGTGTAGCAAGGTAAGATCACTCCTTGAACTATCATCTGCCTCACCTTGTGGCAGTCAACCTCAATGTGCTTGGTTCTCTCATGAAACACCGAGTTGGAGGCAATGTGGATTGCTGCTTGGTTGTCACAATGCATGGTCATTGGTGTAGGCTGGTCTATCTCCAAGTGCTTCAGGATCCCTTTGATCCACACTAGCTCATTAGTCAGCTTCAACATGGCCCTATACTCAGCTTCAGCACTTGAACATGAGACCACCTTCTGCTTCTTGCTCTTCCAAGTAACTAGGTTCCCACCAATGAATGTGCAATAGCCAGTGGTTGACTTCCTATCAGCTCTATCTCCAGCCCAATCCGCATCACAGTATCCCACTACTTCAGTGCTCTTGTTACACCCCATCCACACTCCTTGTTCTGGTGATCCATTCAGATACATCAAGATCATGTTCACCATGCTCCAATGATGCTCCTTTGGTCCTTGCATATGTTGGCTCACCTGATTCACAGCAAAACATATGTCAGGACGTGTAATGGTCAAGTAGATCAACTTACCAACAAGCTTCCTATAAAGCTTTGCATCTTCAAATGGCTGGCTGTCTTCAATCTCCCCCTCACGTGGCACCTTATATCCATCTTCCAAAGGTGTCTTCACTGTCTTTCCTCCAAGTTTACCTGCATCTTCAAAAGATCAAGTGTATATTTCCTTTGTGAAAGAAACAAGCCTTCCTTGGATCTACATATCTCAATTCCAAGGAAGTATTTCATTTCACCCAAGTCTTTAATCTCAAAAACCGACTTTAAGAAGTCCTTGGTGGATTGAATTCCATCCTTGTCACTTCCTGTGATGATGATATCATCAACATATACAAGAAGAACTACAATACCTGATGGAGTGGTCAAGGAGAAAAGAGTATGATCGAGTTCTGACTTCTTGAACCCTTTCCATTCAGAGTTGTGCTCAACTTGGTATACCATGCTCTAGGGGATTGTTTGAGACCATATATAGCCTTCTTCAGCCTTAGCACATTCCCATCTTTAACCAAGTGCTCAAGTCCCGGAGGAGGATGCATATAGACTTCATCTTCAAGTTCTCCTTGCAAGAAGGCATTCTTCACATCCATTTGCCAAAGACCCCATTCCAAGTTCACAGCAAGAGATAGCACTATTCTGATTGTATGAAGCTTGGCAACTGGAGCAAACGTGTCAATGTAGTCCTCTCCATAGGTTTGAGTGAACCCTCTGGCTACCAGTCTGGTCTTCTTCCTCTCAATCTTCCCATTTGCAAGATACTTGATGGTGAATATCCATCTGCTAGAAACAGCCTTCTTCCCTTTTGGAAGTGCACTTTCATACCAAGTGTCATTCTTGATCATTGCATCTGCTTCAGCACCAACTGATTCCCTCCATTCTTTGTCTTGCATAGCTTCTTCATAAGAACTTGGTAACTTGCTCTCATCCAGACTCGTCATGAAAGCACAATGGTCTTCAGGGTAATGTACTAGAGTACACGCAGCTTGGGCAGGATGCTCCACTGCTTGGGCATTGTAGTATACCCTTGTATTCACCCAGTTGGATGGGGGGTTTCTTATCCGTGTACTCCTTCTTAAAGGTTGAGGTTGAGGTTGTTCTTCCTCAATCTCCCCTTCTTCTTCCTGGTTTGCACCTTCCTCATTTTCATTTCCTTGATCCACACCTTGATCATGTTGTGAGCCTGATGATTCTTCCTCATATTGCTCATGATCTTCAGGTTCATTCCCCCCCTCATGGTCGAGGTGGGGTTCCTGACCATCCATATCCACAGTAGGTGGACCTTGTTGTTGTTTACTTCCACCCTTGTGATCCTGAGATAAGTTAATCCCAAGACTCTCCAGGATAATCCTCAAGTTTGCAGCCTTATCTGATGTTAAATCCTTTTAACTCTGCTTGGTTCTTTTCTTCATAGAACCCTCTTTCTTCTACAAACTTCACATCCCTTGATATAGACACCCTCCTGGTTACTGGATCATAACACTTGTATCCCTTCTGAGTTGGTGAGTAGCCAATGAACATCCCCTTGATACTCTTTGCTTCCAATTTGTTCCTGAGTTCTCCTGGTTTGTGAACAAAGCAAAGACACCCAAAGACTCGAAGGTGATCTAAGGTTGGCCTATACTTGTTCAATACTTCAAATGGTGACTGATCATGAAGAACTCTGGTTGGGGTTCGGTTGATCAAGTAACAAGCAGTGGCAACCGCATCACTCCAGAATCTCTTGGGTACATTTGCTTGGAACATCATGGATCGAGCAACCTCCATAAGGTGTCTATTCTTCCTCTCTGCCACTCCATTCTGTTGTGGGGTGTAAGGACAGCTTGTTTGGTGAAGAATGCCATGCTGAGATAGATGCAACTTGAACGCTTGACTTGTGTATTCTCCACCATTATCTGATCTAAAAACTTTCAGCTTAGCATTGAAATGGTTAGTCACATAAGCATGAAAGTTTCTAAATGCATCAAGCACCCTATCTTTAGTTGGAATTAAGGTTATCCAGGTGTATTTCGATTTTTCATCTATGAATGTGACAAAGTACTTATGATTCTCTCTAGACAAGCAAGGGGCAGTCCAAACATCTGAATGTATTAGATCAAAGCAATTATCATAGATAGTAGTGGACTTATGGAAAACAGTCTTACAATGCTTGCCTAAAATACAAGCTTCACAATCATTATTTTCAAACAGTACACCTGGAACCATTAAGTTTAAAGCTCTAACATGAGGATGTCCTAGTCTAGCATGCCACAAAGCATTCTTATTTAAAGTAGAAGCAGAAGTAGGAGTAAAGGAACAATTGTGATCAGGCAAAACATTAATCTCTTCAAGTAGATATAGGTCTCCTTTTGTAACTCCTTGCCCAATCACACGGTTGCTTTCAATATCCTGAAACTTAACATCATTAGGACTGAAGATAACTTTGCATTTGAGATCATTAGTGCATTTCTTAACTGATAACAAGTTTGAAGTAAACTCAGGCATATAGAAAGCTCTAGACTCCTTATCAAACAGTTTTAATTTGCCTATACCTCTTATTGGAATCCTATCACCATTAGCAATCATAACATGTCCATGAGCAGGTTCTATTTCTTTAATAAGTCTAGTATCACTAATCATATGATGTGATGCACCTGAATCAACTATCAATGGTTTAGACATGCTACAAGCACTAAGAGATAGAACAGCATTCCTAGGATGAGTATAAGCATCAGTTTGATCATAAAGGCTAGTAACTTTAGATGCACCAAATGAATATCCCCTGAGGTTACCAAAGATGTTACCATTGTCCTTGAGCATTTTGATGAGAGCATCCATCTCTGATCTGCGGATGAACTCATGCTCATTTGGGCGGTTGGTTGGTTGAGCTGCATAGGTCACTAATGCCTTGTTCTCACCACCTTCTCTTCCTTCAGTCTCTGATGCCCGGTTTGATGTTCCTGCTCCACTCATCAGCTGCTGATCACTCCCTCCATTGCTCACATTTGCCCTTGCATCTCTATCCTTCACGAACTTGTTTGGCTTGAGATGTGGATGGAGGATCCAGCACTGATGCTTCTTGTGACCTTGTCTCTTGCAATGGTCACAGTTTCCATTGAATCTTCTTTCTTCATACTTGTTCACCCTGTTGGCTTGAGGTACTTCAGCGTGATTAGCCAAGGTAAGCTCCCCCTTTCCTCCAAATAGTCCCAATGATCCTTGTTCCTTCTGGATTTGTGCGCAAACTTCTTCTAGAGTGGGTAACTTCTCAGCTCGCAGGATGTGCTTTACCAGGTCATTGTAGGTAGAGTTAAGAGTAAGCAGCAAGCCAAAGACCTTGTCTTGTTCCCTCCTTTCATTGAGCTCATCTGGATCGGTTGTGCTTGGCCTCAACATCTCAAGCTCTGACCACAAAGCTCTAAACTTCCCAAGATGCTTTGTGAACTCCATATCTTCTTGTGCTAAGTTGTTTATGGCTCGCTTAATCTCAAACACACAAGTAAGGTTTGAGATGTTTCCATATACCTTCTGGAGAGTATCCCACAGGTCCTTTGCCTTCTCACAGTAGCTGTATGCCTCTAAGATCGATGGATCTAGAGAGCTTTGAAGGATGGACATCACCAGGTTATCTTCCTGGATCCACTTCACTTCATCACACACGACAATCTCCTTGTCGCCTTCATGAGTAATGAGTTTTGGAGCTTCATCTTCAAGGATGTGGTTCCACAAACCCTTACTCCCCACTGCTGTCTTCACCACACGAGACCATAGGAGGTAGTTCCCCCCCTTTAGAATCACTGGAATCACCGTAGTCTTAGTTCCTTCCATCTTGAAGCTTCCCGGATGAAAAAGGTGTTCTTGAGTGATCTTGAGCAAGAAATGAAATCAAACCCCAGATTCAAGTGAACCTGGCTCTGATACCATGAAAACTAAAGAGATATCTGAGGTAATAAGAGTATTTGAGACGTTGAAAGAGATTAGAAGAGATTGAAAGAGACTCGGAGACAAAAGATTGAGAGAAGACTATGAATCCATTTCTGGATATGAAGAACACTAGAGAGAGTAAGAGAGACTCGAAATGTTTGCTTGTTTATTCATCTGAGTATAGGTTACAATATATAGGAAAGCATTAACCTTAGCCACAAACGGTCATAAAGGTTAAGGTTAACAAGAGTGAAACGTGGTTAGTCTAAGGGAGAGGCGCGCCTTCATTTGAATACTTGGCTGAGGAAGCTTGATGCCTTTGGCATCTTGACCAGATGCCTTCTCCTTTCCAGCCCGAGCCAGCCTGTCTTGGTCAAGCCTTATCCGCGAGCTTCTTCCTTCTTTTACCGGATAAGAGGCAAGTTAACTTCACCTTAACCTTGCACCATTTACCTTAGCTTCTCCCTTCCTTGTGCCACACGTTCTTGCCTTGTACGGATAGGGAGGTGTACGGCCTAGGGCCATCCGTACACTTTTGCCCTATTTTTGCACAAGATCAAAATGTGTTTAAATTGTGTTTAAACACATCTTGGTCGAGTTGTCCGTACAGTAGGCCGTACAGTCCGTACTGTCCGTACACTCGCCCTAGCTTTGCACTTCTTTCCTCTTGATCCCATTCCCTTGGTTTAAGCTTCTCATCCTCTCTTCTTCTTCCTATACTCAGATCACCACTTGCTCCATTTCTTATTTGGTTCAACATACGTTACCGAGATTCTATGTAGCGCTACCTCTCGATGCCACCAACCACCATGGCTCAACGCCGGAAGTTGTTGCAGTTCACCGGAGATCTTTATCGTCACTACCCCAGCCGCTGCCAGCCACTTTCAGATGGATATGAGTAGGTGAGATTACGATCTTTGCGTTGCTTGTGTTCCAAGCTTCTTTATCTTCACTTTTGATTTGTCACTTTCTCGGCAACAATGAATCCATGTCATGATTTACGTGTCCTATTCCATGTCTCTTGTCCAAAAAGTGACATATAATTTTAAAACATGAATTCGTTCATATTAATAATTACTCTTGTTTGACCTTGTTTGTTATGGTGCAATTTTGGCGTGAGGTCAAGATCAATGGTGAAACCTAGCTTTCTTGTTGATCAAGTAGTCGTTTTCCGATTCATTTCATGTTCTCCGCTATTGGCTAAGGTGAGGGGCTATTCCGTAAATTCCGTTACTAGTGTAGAATTCTTTCTATCGTAGTTTAGTTTCGAAACATGTTCCGTCTGATTGGATAGAGTCGTGTGTGATAGTTAGGATTCTATGTAAACCGGAACTAGGGGTCTAGAGGATTCAACTTGACATGGATTGAGTGATGTTAAATTATGATATATATATATATATATATACGTATACGTAGTTATGAGTAGGGACTATGTGATGAGGGCGGCTGTTCAGAGAGATCTGGATTAGCAACGCTTATGAGGGCGGCTATTCAGAGAGAGCTGAATAGCAACGCTTATGAGGGCGGGGGTTCGGAGACATCCGGGCTATCGACGCATATGGGAGGGCGGGGGCTCAGAGACGTTTGGGCTGTCGGCGCTTATTTGAGTGGGGCGTGGTGCAGAGACGTTTGCATTCGACGCTTATGGTTACGGGCGGGGGTCCAGAGATGTCTGGGCTATCGACGCTTATTATGATGACGTATATCCGTATGAGGAGAATGCGGGGTGTATGAGCTAGTTATGCACTATCATCGCATTGTTTGTTCTGTGTGATGCCATAGGTGTCTTGTTTGATCATGCTAGTGCTAAACTTCCATAGTGGGAGTTCTATTTATTTAGTCAGTGGTTTGCGTGTCTAGCATCCCATACCTCACTGAGTGACTCCCCTGTTGCTCACCCCTCTTTCTTCCCCTTTCAGGTGAGCACGACGAGTAGTCGGATATCAAGACGGTTTGGTGTCTTTGGGAATCGTCGTATTTATATCGGTTTTTATTCGGTTGTATACGGAGTTTCGATATGAATTATTCTGGTTATTAAATATAAAAAGTGATTTATCTTGCGTATATTTTATTTTGGTTTCTAAATTTAAAAATGATTTATCTGCTTTTATTTTATCAAATATTTTAATATTTTATTTGATATTTTTTTAAAATTGGTTTAACTTAATTTTGTACCGGTAGTAGCACGCCGTTCTCAAGATAGGAGGAGACGGGTGTTACAAAATCAGTATAGAATCATCCTGAAGTTGAATTAATATCATTGGAGTTATGATGAAGAAGTTATCCCACTTTTAACCGAAGTGATTCCAGTTTGCCCTGTTTGGAGATTTGGCAATTTCTTCTTGATACTAATAAAACCAGAATGAATCACGATGTAAGAAGCTTGATTTGGACTCATAAATCAGTGTAGAACCACACTGAAGTTCAATTTGCGGAAGCTTTGAGTTTCAGGAGCTTGGGAGCTCTGATACCATGTGAGAATAGACAGATTATGGTGTGTGAACTCACATGGTATCAGAGCTCCCAAGCTCCTGAAACTCAAAGCTTCCGCAAATTGAACTTCAGTGTGGTTCTACACTGATTTATGAGTCCAAATCAAGCTTCTTACATCGTGATTCATTCTGGTTTTATTATTATCAAGAAGAAATTGTCAAATCTCCAAATAGGGCAAACTAGAATCACTTCGGTTAAAAGTGGGATAACTTCTTCATCATAACTCCAATGATATTAATTCAACTTCAGGATGATTCTATACTGATTTTGTAACACCCGTCTCCTCCTATCTTGAGAACGGCGTGCTACTACCGGTACAAAATTAAGTTAAACCAATTTTAAAAAAATATCAAATAAAATATTAAAATATTTGATAAAATAAAAGCAGATAAATCATTTTTAAATTTAGAAACCAAAATAAAATATACGCAAGATAAATCACTTTTTATATTTAATAACCAGAATAATTCATATCGAAACTCCGTATACAACCGAATAAAAACCGATATAAATACGACGATTCCCAAAGACACCAAACCGTCTTGATATCCAACTACTCGGAAACTCAAAGCTTCCGCAAATCAAGCACAAGCTCAACCTCATGGCTGTTTTAAAACAATTGGAGAAGTTTCTGTCTAGTTGGCTGTTCAGTCTCTTCAAGAGGAAGAAGACTGCAACAATGGCGTGTACAGAGACTCTCCAGAGTCTATCCTCGTGCCTCCTGTCCATCCTGAAGAGATCTCTTGGAAGCAAAATGTTTTGGAGCTGTTTGGCAAGCAAAACTCCAAACAAAATCTGTACAAGCAAATCTGATGTTCTTTTCAAGATGGAGTCTCTCACTATCTTCCAGAAGGTGGCGTCTGGTAAACAGGAAGAAAGGAGAGGTCCTAAGCATGAGAGGTTCAAGGGGAAAGCACACTCAAAGGAATGGCGTTGGGTAGAGAACCCAAAATCCAAATCTGCCAAGTTCAGGTGAACCATGTGCCTTGGAGGTTCAAGGAACCAGATCAGGTTCCTTGGTTGTAAGCTAAACCTCTTTCCCTTGAGTAAAGCTTGTGTCTTTATGTCTGGTTGTGTTGAGTGGTGTGTTTAGTATCTTAGGGACAGTTTAAAGTTGCTAGAGTTGTTGAACCTAGTTTCTGTCCCAGTATGCTTAATAATTGTTTAAATTGTTTCTGGTTGTGTGTGGTCTGTTCTAGGAGTTTACTAGCATTGTTATGTCTAGTTAATGTCCTAGTTTAATTATTTGTGAATTGTTTTGTTCTTGGGACAGGTTCAAGTGCTAGAGTTGTTGAACCTAGTTTCTGTCCCATAATACAAAAACTGTGTGTGTGGTTCTGTTTTTAATTGTTTCTAAGCTTGCTAGCATGGTCATGACTAGTTATTGCTTTAGATAAATTGTTTGTGTTCAGAATTGTCTAGGCGAGTTGTCTAGAACCTGGTTTGAGTCTTGTGGCATTGCTAGAGGTCTAGGAGAATTTCCTGGTCATGTAATGCATCTATATGTTGGCTCTATGTCTTGTTTTGCATCCATAGGTTGTTCCTGGTCCTGTGATGCATTCTTAAACTGGTTAAGGTGATTAGATGAGTTATCTAGTCTCTGTTTTTGACATTTAATCATAGTGTTGCTTAAATGGTCATTAAAATTTGCCTAAATGCCTTGTTATTGATGAGTTATCATACATGTGCATTTAGAGAGTTGGTTGCTTGGATTTGAACCGAATGAGTTGTTTAGATTCAGTCCTTTGCATCTTGTTTAACATGATGGATCAGACTTGGTGAGTTATCAAGGTCTGGTCCTATTGTGTGGTCTAATTCTTGCTGGAGTTTGAGTGATGTTTCAGGTACACAAGAGGTGCTCTCTGTCCACCACCAATCCAAGACAAAGAAGAAGACATTGCCCATGAAGTTCAGAGCCTACACATGATGTATATTCCTGACCATGGAGAGATAGCTTGTGTATAGAACCAGTTGAATTAAGCACAGCCTGTTTGGGTGTTGAGCTCCTGGTTCATGAGACACACAAGGAAGACCATCACCTAAGTCATGAGGAGACCGGTGGTCCAAAGGCAATGGAGAAGAGATCAAAGGTGGATCAGTTGGCTTAAGCGCAGGTGTTGGAACTGTTGTGCTCCTGGTTCAAGTTCAGTACTGCCCACTTCCAAGCTTGGTCCTTCACCTATTCTCTCTGGATCAAGCTTGAGGAGGGGTATTGGTGTGCAATTCTGAGGATCCAAGTCGTCCATTGTCTCTTGGCAAGAAGTGGAGTTCACTCTTGCATCATTCCTCACCAGCTGGATCAAAGAAGCTATCATGAACTCATTGCAACCTTGCAAGCTTGGACCTTCACCTATTCTCGGTTCCAAGCTTGAGGGGGAGTGTGAATGAGCTTCCTATGATCTGAGAGATGTCTTACCAAGTGGGGACTCAAGTGGAGTTCACTCCCTACCATAATGATGAAAGGGAAGCACCTTAAACTCATCTCAAAACATTCATTGTTGTTCTTATGATTAAAATGTTATTGAGATTATTGTGATTAGTGCATTACCTTCAGAACTGATGCACCTGTGGGATATTGTATGATGTAACCATGGCCGAGCCAGCTGATCATCAAACAAAGGACAAACCAGGATGGAAGAAAGGCGAGCATACTGAGCTAAAACCAGATGAAGAGAGTGTGCATGAGCTGAAACCAAAACATTCATTGTTGTTCTTATGATTAAAATGTTATTGAGATGTTGTGATTTCAGCTGCATTACCTTGAGAACTCTGATGCCCTGTGGGATATTGTAATCAGGTACCTTATTACTTGAGACTCAATGAAGCAAAGCAACGCCGTCCTTCCTACGCTATCAGATGGCGAGTAGTCAGAAGAGTAGGGGAGACACAAACCGCGCGGTCTAAGAAGAGTCCAAGGTGTTGGTGGTGCAAGTGATGAGTCCACGCTTGCCACCCACAAGTTTTTAGCACGATCCAGAGCCTTAAGGATCCACCATGATAAATTCTGAAGTATCCTTAGGTCACTGGCCCCCCCCCCCCCCCCCAATCCCTAGGCTTGGAGAACTCTACTCTTTCTTGGTTGGTTTTATCCCTAAGAGGGTTTCTGGCCAAGGTTTTTAATGAGGGAGCTCTTCAAGGTTCCAAGCTTGTCCAAAGGATCTCCTATGTCAAGCTTGAGGGGAGTGGTTGAATAATAAAGATTAGAGAAGACGAAAGCAAGCTGCGATTAAGGTTTCAAAACTAGGACAAGACAAAGAAGTGCAGAAGATTTGAATCTGTCTACTATTCATCCCAAAACCTAACCAGACTTGACTGCCAAGGGCAAGGAATGAGTGGTGAAGGACATTATGGCCGAGGCTAATGCTCCAGAAGTCAAGGCAATTCAGTTTTGAAGCAATTGGAAACTAGCTGGTCTGATTTCTAGAAAGAAAGAGAGCAAGTGGTTGCATGTTTATTAATGGTCAAAATTTACATAAATACTCAAGTCGTCAGTGCCATAAGAAGTAAGGACTGACCTGTCAACTATCACACCAAGCTGTGCTGCCTCTTCCTCAGTCACTTTTCCACCATTCTGGACGTGCCCAGCCTGCTCCCAGCCCAGCCTGCCCCCTTCTGATTTCCCCACAATATTATTGTTTATCCATTCCCTACACAAGTAATTGCTTATTAGCTAGTTTGTTGTGTAGTTGGCTATATATTACGTCTCTCTTAGTTAGTAATCAAAATTAATCAAGCTGAATAGTGGGGAGTCCCCTTATCTTCTTCTCACCACTTCTCCAATGTCTCATTAATCTCATCTAGTTCTACATGCGTACTTACTCTGCTTACACACGAAATCTCTCACAATAATCCTCATTACTCCTCGTCGAGTAATCAAAATAACCTCTTATTCTCCAATACATTCTACACCTTGCAGTCTCTTTTAATCTCATCTTTAAGTCTTCTCTGATTCTCTTTTGCTATTCTTACATCTACTTCTATCACTCTGTTTCTAGCGTCACTCACACACCATATCTCTGTCTATTTCTCACGATCAATGATATATTGATTCAAACTTTCAGAGTGACTTCTGCACTGATTATGAGTCCAAATCAAGCTTCTTACATTGTGATTCATTCTGGTTTATTAGTATCAAGAATAAATTCTAAATCTCCAAACAGGATAAACTGGAATCACTTCGGTTAAAAGTGGGATAACTTCTTCATCATAAGTCCAATGATATTGATTCAACTTCAGGGTGATTCTACACTGATTTATGAGACCCCAGAATTCAAGTTTCTTACATCGCGTTCATTCTTGTTTTATTTAGTATCAAGAAGAAATTGCCAAATCTCGCAACTGGAATCACTTTCGGTTAAAGTAGGATAACTTCTTCATCATAACTCCAAATGATATTGATCAACTCAGGGTCGATTCTACATGGGTTAATGAGTCCAATCAAGCTTCTTACAATCGTGATTCATTCTGGTTTTATTTAGTATCCAGAATAAATTCCCAATATCTCCAAACTGGACAAAACTGGAATCACTTCGGTTAAAAAGTGGGTAAACTTTCTTCATCATAAGTCCAATGATATTGATTCAACTTCAGGATGATTCTAAACTGATTTATGAGTCCAGATCAAGTTCTTACATCGTGATTCATTCTGGTTTATTAGTATCAAGAAGAAATTGCCAAATCTCCAAACAGGGCAAACTGGAATCACTTCGGTTAAAAGTGGGATAACTTCTTCATCATAACTCCAATGATATTGATTCAACTTCAGGGTGATTCTACACTGATTTAATGAGTCCAAATCAAGGCTTCTTACATCGTGATTCATTCTGGTTTTATTAGTATCAAGAATAAATTCCCAAATCTCCAAACAGGGCAAACTGGAATCACTTCGGTTAAAAGTGGGATAACTTCTTCATCATAACTCCAATGATATTGATTCAACTTCAGGGTGATTCTACACTGATTTATGAGTCCAAATCAAGCTTCCTTACATCGTGATTCATTCTGGTTTTATTAGTATCAAGAATAAATTGCCAAATCTCCAAACAGGGCAAACTGGAATCACTTCGGTTAAAAGTGGGATAACTTCTTCATCATAACTCCAATGATATTGATTCAACTTCAGGGTGATTCTACACTGATTTATGAGTCCAAATCAAGCTTCTTACATCGTGATTCATTCTGGTTTTATTAGTATCAAGAAGAAATTGCCAAATCTCCAAACAGGGCAAACTGGAATCACTTCGGTTAAAAGTGGGATAACTTCTTCATCATAACTCCAATGATATTGATTCAACTTCAGGGTGATTCTACACTGATTTATGAGTCCAAATCAAGCTTCTTACATCGTGATTCATTCTGGTTTTATTAGTATCAAGAAGAAATTGCCCAAATCTCCAAACAGGCAAACTGGAATCACTTCGGTTAAAAGTGGGATAACTTCTTCATCATAACTCCAATGATATTGATTCAACTTCAGGGTGATTCTACACTGATTTATGAGTCCAAATCAAGCTTCTTACATCGTGATTCATTCTGGTTTATTAGTATCAAGAAGAAATTGCCAAATCTCCAAACAGGGCAAACTGGAATCACTTCGGTTAAAAGTGGGATAACTTCTTCATCATAACTCCAATGATATTGATTCAACTTCAGGGTGATTCTTACACTGATTTATGAGTCCAAATCAAGCTTCTTACATCGTGATTCATTCTGGTTTTATTAGTATCAAGAATAAATTGCCAAATCTCCAAACAGGGCAAACTGGAATCACTTCGGTTAAAAGTGGGATAACTTCTTCATCATAACTCCAATGATATTGATTCAACTTCAGGGTGATTCTACACTGATTTATGAGTCCAAATCAAGCTTCTTACATTCGTGATTCATTCTGGTTTATTAGTATCAAGAAGAAATTGCCAAATCTCCAAAACAGGGCAAACTGGAATCCACTTCGGTTAAAAGTGGGATAACTTCTTCATCATAACTCCTATGATCTTGAGTCAAACTTCAAGGGTGATTCGACACTGATTTATGAGTCCAATCAAGCTTCTTACATCGTGATTCATTCTGGTTTTATTAGTATCAAGAAGAAATTGTCAAATCTCCAAACAGGGCAAACTGGAATCACTTCGGTTAAAAGTGGGATAACTTCTTCATCATAACTCCAATTGATATTGAGTCAACTTCAGGGTGATTCTACACTGATTTATGAGTCCAAATCATGCTTCTTACATCGTGATTCATTCTGGTTTTATTAGTATCAAGAAGAAATTGCCAAATCTCCAAACAGGGCAAACTGGAATCACTTCGGTTAAAAGTGGGATAACTTCTTCATCATAACTCCAATGATATTGATTCAACTTCAGGGTGATTCTACACTGATTATTGAGTCCAAATCAAGCTTCTTACATCGTGATTCATTCTCGGTTTTATTAGTATCAAGAATAAATTTCCCAAATCTCCAAACAGGACAAACTGGAATCACTTCGGTTAAAGTGGGATAACTTCTTCATCATAACTCCTAATGATATTGATTTCAACTTCAGGGTGATTTGAAACTGATTAGTGAGTCCAGATCAAGTTTCTTATACATCGTGATCATTCCTGGTTTATTTTAGTATCAAGAATAATTCCCAAATCCCAAACAGGGCAAACTGGAATCACTTCGGTTAAAAGTGGGATAACTTCTTCATTTTTTTTTTTTTTCATAACTCCTATGATCCTTGAGTCAACTTCAGGGTGATCAACACTTGAATTATGAGTCAAATCAAGCTTCTTACAGTCGTTGATTCATTTCTGGTGATCTCATTCCTTAGACTAAGTGCACTCATCCTCTTCTTTATTTACTCAGAACAACAAGAGACATACAACAAAACACTTATTCTGGTCCAAAATCAAGTCTACATTCCTAGTTTCTAAGTTTCTTATTTTCTGCACTTGTCTTTTGGTTTCCACATCTTTTATAACCCATATAAGTGTAGGCACGACCAGAATAAGGGCATTCACCTTTTTTTATCAAAATTCTCTCTAAATCTGTGAATCCCTTGTTCATCCATGAACACTGATTGCTAGGAGTTCATTCTCTGCAAGCAAACTTTGTCTTTGATCACAAACAGAGTTCATTCTCTTGATCTTAGACACATCTACACAAGATCTGATCATTTCATAGATCATTTCTGAAGATCATCCAATAAATCCATCCATCATCACCAATATCAACCCAGAACTCTCTCAAAACCATCAGATCTTCCTTCAAAGAATCAGGGACAAAAGGATCTCCTCACCAGGGATTCATCAATTAGTATCAAGAAGAAATTGCCAAATCTCCAAACAGGGCAAACTGGAATCACTTCGGTTAAAAGTGGGATAACTTCTTCATCATAACTCCAATGATATTGATTCAAGTTCAGGGTGATTCTACACTGATTAATGAGTCCAAATCAGGCTTCTTACATCGTGATTCATTCTGGTTTTATTAGTATCATAGAAGAAATTCTCAAATCTACTCAAACAGTGGACAAACTGGAATCACTTTCGGGTTAAAAGTGGGGATAACTTTCATTCATCTATAAGGTCTCCTATGATCTTTGGAGTTCAACCTTCAGGGTGATTCGCTAGCACGGTTTTATGGAGTCCAAATCAAGCTTCTTACATCGTGATTCATTCTGGTTTTATTAGTATCAAGAAGAAATGCAAATCTCCAAACAGGGCAAACTGGAATCCACTTCGGTTAAAAGTGGAGATAACTTCTTCATCATAACTCCTAATGATATTGATCAACTTCAGGGTGATTCTACACTGATTAATGAGTCCAAATAAAGCTTCTTACATCGTGATTCATTCTGGTTTTATTAGTATCAAGAATAAATTCCCAAATCTCCAAACAGGGCAAACTGGAATCAATTCGGTTAAAAGTGGGATAACTTCTTCTTCATAAGTCCAATGATATTGATTCCACTTCAGGATGATTCTAAACTGATTTATGAGTCCAGATCAAGTTTCTTTCATCGTGATTCATTGTGGTTTTATTTGTATCAAGAAGAAATTGCCAAATCTCCAAACATGACAAACTGGAATCACTTCGGTTAAAAGTGGGATAACTTCTTCATCATAACTCCAATGATATTGATTCAACTTCAGGGTGATTCTAAACTGATTAATGAGCCCAAATCAAGCTTCTTACATCGTGATTCATTCTGGTTTTATTAGTATCAAGAAGAAATTGCCAAATCTCCAAACAAGGCAAACTGGAATCACTTCAGTTAAAAGTGGGATAACTTCTTCATCATAACTCCAATGATATTGAGTCAACTTCAGGGGTGATTCTACACTGATTTATGAGTCCAAATCACAGCTTCTTACATCGGGATCATTTTGGTTTTATTAGTATCAAGGAAGGAAATTGCCCCAAATCTCCAAACAGGGCAAACTGGGAATCACTTCGGTTAAAAGTGGATAACTTTCTTCATCATAACTTCCATGATCTTGAGTTCAACTCAGGGTGATTCGCACTGATTATGAGTCCAAATCAGCTTTTTACATCCGTGATTCATTCGGTTTATTAGTATCAAGGAAGAAATTGCCGAAATCTCCAAATACGGGCAAACTGGAATCCACTTCGGTTAAAAGTGGGATAACTTCTTTCATCATAATTCCTATGATCTTGAGTCAACTTCAGGGTTGATTTCTACACTGATTTATGAGTCCAAATCAAGCTTACTTACATCGTTGATTTCATTCTGGTTTTATTAGTATCAAGAAGAAATGTGCCAAATCTCCAAACAGGGCAAACTGGAATCACTTCCGGTTAAAAGTGGGATAACTTCTTCATCATAACTCCAATGATATTGATTCAACTTCAGGGTGATTCGACACTGATTATGAGTCCAAATCAAGCTTCTTACATCGTGATTTCATTCTGGTTTTATTAGTATTCAAGAAGAAATTTTCCAAATCTCCAAACAGGGCAAACTGGAATCACTTCGGGTTAAAAGCTGGGATAACTTCTTCATCATAACTCCAATGATATTGATCAACTTCAGGGTGATTCGACAACTGATTTATGAGTCCAAATCAAGCTTCTTACATCGTGATTCATTCTGGTTTTATAGTATCAAGAAGAAATTGCCCAAATCTCCAAACAGGGCAAACTGGAATCACTTCGGTAAAAGTGGGATAACTTCTTCATCATAACTCCAATGATATTGAATTCAACTTCAGGGTGATTCTACACTGATTAATGAGTCCAAATCAAGCTTCTTACATCGTGATTCATTCTGGTTTTATTAGTATCAAGAATAAATTCCCAATTCTCCAAACATGGCAAACTGGAATCACTTCGGTTAAAAGTGGGATAACTTCTTCATCATAAGTCCAATGATATTGATTCAACTTCAGGATGATTCTAAACTGATTTATGAGTCCAGATCAAGTTTCTTACATCGTGATTCATTCTGGTTTTATTTGTATCAAGAAGAAATTGTCAAATCTCCAAACAGGGCAAACTGGAATCACTTCGGTTAAAAGTGGGATAACTTCATCATAACTCCAATGATATTGACTCAACTTCAGGGTGATTCTACACTGATTAATGAGTCCAAATCAAGCTTCTTACATCGTGATTCATTCTGGTTTTGTTAGTATCAAGAATAAATTCCCAAATCTCCAAACATGGCAAACTGGAATCACTTCGGTTAAAAGTGGGATAACTTCTTCATCATAAGTCCAATGATATTGATTCAACTTCAGGATGATTCTAAACTGATTTATGAGTCCAGATCAAGTTTCTTACATCGTGATTCATTCTGGTTTTATTAGTATCAAGAAGAAAATTGCCAAATCTCCAAACAGGCACAAACTGGAATCACTTCGGTTTAAAAGTGGATAACTTCTTTCATCATAACTCCTATGATCTTGAGTCAACTTCAGGGTGATTTTACACTGATTTATGAGTCCAAATCAAGCTTCTTACATCGTGATTCATTCTGGTTTTATTAGTATCAAGAAGAAATTGCCAAATCTCCAAACAGGGCAAACTGGAATCATTTCGGTTAAAAGTGGGATAACTTCTTCATCATAACTCCAATGATATTGATTCAACTTCAGGGTGATTCTACACTGACTAATGAGTCCAAATCAAGGTTCTTACATCGTGATTCATTCTGGTTTTATTAGTATCAAGAATAAATTCCCAAATCTCCAAACATGGCAAACTGGAATCACTTCGGTTAAAAGTGGGATAACTTCTTCATCATAAGTCCAATGATATTGATTCAACTTCAGGATGATTCTAAACTGATTTATGACTCCAGATCAAGTTTCTTACATCGTGATTCATACTGGTTTTATTTGTATCAGT